>CM038672.1:386828089-386940589 GCA_021605145.1 Aegilops bicornis
AAGGAAAGTTCAATTCTGGAGCTCAGCAGAAGCCTCGTTTCACCCGAACTCGGGAGGACTTGTCCATAACCATGGAGGTCACAATCACAATGGAGGGAGTTCCCACAACCACAATGGCTCCAAGAATGGAAACGGGAATGGAGCAGGCAGCAATCAGAACCGCTCTAACCCAGCCACACCCGCCAAGAAGGACCTAAGTGACATTACTTGTTTCAAGTGCGAGAAGACTGGACACTATGCCACTGAGTGCGCGGAAGCAAAGAATAGCAATGGCAATGGAAGCGCTGGGAAGAAGCCCAACCCTTTCAGTAGGGGACAAGTGAACCACGTGAACATGGAGGAAGTTGAGGAGTAGCCTGATGCAGTTATTGGTAAGTTTTTGGTTAAGTCTTTTACTGCAATTGTTCTTTTCGATACTGGTGCATCGCATTCATACATATCAAGGGGATTCGTGGATAAGTATAAGTTGCCCATTAAGGTACTTAGGACACCAATGTTAGTAAGCTCGCCAGGAGCAGAATATATGGCAAGTCAAGGATGTTTTCAGATGCAATTGACCATTGGAAGCCATGTTTTCCCCTCGGATCTGATAATTTTGGAGTCACAAGGTTTGGATGTGATACTAGGAAAGGATTGGCTATAGATGCATGGAGGAAACATCGATTGCGCGAGTAAGTCAATTTTGCTCACTACCCCGGAGGGAAAAAGGATCAAGTATGTATCCAGGCATTCGCCAAGGAGGACCCAAGTAAATTCTCTCACGGGAGTTGTTCAGGAGGAAGTGCCAGTAGTTAAGGATTACCCAGATGTATTTCCGGAGGAGTTACCAGGCATGCCACAAGATCGAGATATCGAGTTTTTGATAGAGATGTTGCCAGGCACCGGGCCTATATCGAAGAGACCATACCGGATGCCCCTAACGATCTGGAGGAGATTAAGAAGTAGATTAAGGAGTTATTGGAGAAAGGTTACATTCGAAGAAGTTCATCACCATGGGGAGCCCCAGTGCTCTTGGTTGAGAAGAAGGATGGATCTTTAAGGATGGTTGTTGATTATCGTTCTTTGAATGAAGTAACAATCAAGAATAAGTAGCCACTGCCGATGATCAATGATTTGTTTGACCAGTTGCAAGGAGCGAAGGTGTTTTCAAAGATTGATCTGCGATCAGGATATCACCAGTTGAAGATTCGGGAGAAGGATATACCTAAGACATCCTTCACCACAAGGTACGGGTTGTATGAGTATACGGTTATATCATTTGGATTGACTAACGCCCCTGCCTATTTCATGAGTATGATGAACAAAGTGTTCATGGAGTTCTTGGATAAGTTTGTCATGGTGTTTATAGATGATATCTTGGTATACTCGAAGAATGAAGGGGAGCACAAGGAACATTTGCATTTGGTTCTCGAGAAGCTCAGGGAACACCCGTTGTATGCCAAGTTCAGCAAATGTGAGTTTTGGTTGAAGGAAGTTGGATTTCTTGGACATGTTATATCAGGAGAAGGTATAGCAGTGGATCCCACCAAGGTTGTTCGATCCATCGAGTGGTTGGCACCCACCTCAGTCGGAGAGATCCGCAGTTTTCTTGGACTCGCGGGATACTATCGGAGATTTATTGAAAATTTCTCTAAGATTGCAAAGCCTATGACGGCATTGTTGAAGAAGGACACTAAGTTCCATTGGACTGATGAATGTGAAGCAAGTTTCCAGGAGTTGAAGAAACGTTTGAATACAACCCTAGTGTTGATTCTGCCGGATATACGCAAGGATTTCCAAGTGTATTGTGACGCATCTCGCTTAGGACTTGGAGGAGTACTTACACAAGATGGGAGAGTTGTTTCGTATGCCTCACGACAACTGAAACCGCACGAGTTGAATTATGCCACGCATGATTTGGAGTTAGCAGCTGTGGTGCATGCGCTCAAGACCTGGAGACATTTTTTTATTGGAAACTGTTGCGATGTGTACACGGATCACAAGAGTTTGAAGTACATCTTCACACAGAAGGAGCTTAATCTTAGGCAGAGGAGATGGTTGGAGCTCATAGAGGATTATGACATGAAGCTGCACTATCATCCCAACAAGGCCAATGTCATAGCAGACGCTTTGAGCCGAAAGAGTTATGTTAACACCCTCGTAAGCGGAGGGATGCCAAAGGAGTTAGCCGAGGATCTCAGTGAGCTACGTTTGGAGATTGTTCCCAGAGGTTATGTTGCTGCAATGGAAGTTCAGTCTACCTTGTTGGAAAAAATTGGATAAGCTCAGAAGGATGACATGGAGATTGCCGAGATAAAGGAGAATATGAGTGAAGGGGAAGCCAAAGGTTTTCGTGAGGATGAGCACGACACCTTATGGTTTGAGGACCGGATATATGTGCCCAATTATACGGAGATCAGGAAGTTGATACTACAGGAAGCTCATGACTCGCCATACTCGATACACCCCGAAAACACTAAGATGTATTTGGATTTGAAGGAGCATTTCTGGTGGACCGGTATGAAGAAGGATATTGCCGAGTATGTAGCGATTATGTGATGTATGTCGAGAGTGAAGGCAGAACATCGTAAGCCGGCAGGGACTATCGCAGCCTATGCCGATACCCAAACGGAAGTGGGATAAGCTTGGCATGGATTTTATCACCGGATTGCCCAGGACCCGATCGGGATATGATTCTATCTGGGTAGTAGTGGATCGCTTGACCAAAGTAGCCCACTTTATCCCAGTGAAAACCACCTATACAAGTGTGAAGTTGGACAAGATATACATGACCAAGATCGTAGGTCTGCGCGGAGTTCCGAGGACCATCGTATCAGATAGAGGAACACAGTTTACCTCAGAGTTTTGGCATCAGCTGCACCAGACTTTGGGAACCAGGCTAGTGTTCAGTACATCAATTCACCTACAGACAGATGGACAGACCGAGAGAGTCAATCAGATTCTGGAGGACATGTTGAGAGCTTATGCACTAGATTACAGATCTAGTTGGGATGAAAACTTGCCCTACGTGGAGTTCTCGTACAACAACAGCCACCAGGCCAGTTTGAAGATGGCACCTTTCGAAGCCCTGTATGGAAGAAGATGTCGAACACCGTTGATGTGGGATGAAGTTGGAGACCGCCAGTTGTTTGGACCGGATTTGATTAAGGAATCTCAAGAGAAGGTTAAGCTGATTCGGGATAGACTGAAGGTAGCTCAGTCCCGACAGAAGAGTTATGCAGATTCGAAATGCAAGGAGGTAGTCTATGAAATTGGAGATAGAGCGTATCTGCGAGTGTCACCTCTTCGAGGAGTTAAACATTTTGGAGTTAAAGGAAAGTTAGCCCCGAGATTTGTGGGACCGTACCGTGTTTTGGAACGCATGGGAGAGGTTGCCTACAAGTTGGAGTTACCCGAAGGACTGTTGGGAGTGCATGATGTGTTTCACGTTTCCCAATTGAAGAAGTGCCATGCAGAGATGGCTGATATTCCTCTGAGAGATACAGTGCCCCTTGAAGCGATTCAGTTGGACAGTGATTTGACATATGAGGAGAAACCTGTCAAGATTCTAGAGTTTGCCAGCCAAGTTACTCGCAGCAAGGTTATCAAGTTTTGCAAAGTGCAGTGGAGCCACCATACCGAGGATGAAGCCACTTGGGAACGAGAGGATGATCTGCGCAAAGACCACCCGCACCTATTTTCTAGCCAACCCGAATCTCGAGGGCGAGATTCATCTTAAGGGGGGTAGGTTTATAACATCCCAAATTTTCAATTTGGAATGTTATACATAGGTTATTCATGCATATCATATTTTATTGCATTTCGTTTCGCGATCCTCGAAATTCTAAGCAACTCAAGGACCCTCGGAGAGAGTTGGGGATTTCACGTTTTTCATATTTGACTTTTATCAAATATTGAAACAAGGATCACTTTTGTTTTATTATTTTTCTCTTCGAAAATATTTCATATTAAAATATATGAGAGGAGATAATATGACTTCTCCAAAATAAATGAAATATTGGAGGAAAAATATTAAAATCAAATGTTTGATTTTATTCAGATTTTATTGCAATTTTATTTGAATTAGGAAAAATACGCGTTTTTCAAAATTGCATTTTAGGCCCAAATAAATGTTCACCTTGTCCGGTATATTTTTAGAGGACGGGAAAATTTATTTCGGGATTTTTGGAGTCCGTTTAGTATTTCTTTTCTTTCTTTTTCTGCACGCCAAAATATTAAAAAAAAACCCGACTCCGGGCCGTACCCGACCGGGACTCCGCCCGGTGGGCTTTATAAGCCGAGGCCCCCCTGCCTCGCAGCCCACCGTGCCCCGCCGCCCAAACCCTAGCCGCCGCCGCCTCCCACCGCCGCCGCCGCTTTCCACTATCGCGCCGCCGCCCGCCGTCGCTGGAACCGCCGCCGGCGGCGGCCGGATCTCGTCGCCGTTGACCGGTCGGTTTATTTTTGTTAAACCCCGGTTTTTCTTTTTTTTTCGGTTTATTTCGTTAGATCGGTTTTTCCATTGGTTTAGTTATTTTGCGGACGTTCGTCTGTTTGATCATTTAAACGAACGCCGTTTACCCGTTAGTCACAAACGGCGAACGTTCGTTCGTTAGCCTGTTCGTCAGTTTTTCTTTTTCTCGGGTTTTTCGCGATTATTTCTGATCGCGATTTCTGATCCGATTTTTGTTTTAGTTTATCTTTTCGCTCGTTTATCGGAATCAGACGATTCAAGCGCCTAGATCTTTGTCTCGAAGCCCTCTTTCTATTAACCAACTTGAACAAGATTTTTAAACTGTAAAATTTGACTTTAGTCCAGATTAGTAATCGGATCTTGTTTCTTTCGCCGTTTGAGTTTCGTTGCTCCGTTTGATTTGATTCTTTTTGCAAACCTGAGTTAAGTTGAAATTTCTGGTTAGATCTTCTTATTTGGGTTTTACTAGTGCATCTTTGCTTGATTGCTTATGTATGTCATTGTTTGTATGCGATAGAATTCCCGGAGTGCGAAGCGTGCTACTACGAGTCACTAGGTTTTGCGGATCGTCAGCAAGGCAAGTAAGTCATTGATCATACCCTTTATTACCCAGTTTTTATGCATTAGTTACAATCCTCACACATTGCATGAATAGGATCTCTTAACATGTGGGTCTGGGAAGTAGATGATGAGGTAGAACCTATTACATGTTTTTAATATCAAACCCTTGGGAGTTACTTCTACGTTATGCTTATATTGCTATGCTATGCTCGTAGACGGTGATTGGGTTTGAGTGTATCCATGACAGATGTGAGTTGTTAATTAATGGTTCAACTTAAGGTGGCAACGTTAATACACATCTGGGTGGATTGCTTGTTTGGGCCCCTGGCGAAACTAGTGTTCTCCTAGGATATCCCGGAGTACCCGTGTGATCATCCTACGGTCCTCCACCCAGGCTCAAAGGGAAAATAAGATTATTCATGCTGGAAACTTCTGTGTGCAGCCACAAGCCATTATGGGCTCTGGCATAGTTGAGTATGTTGTGTGACCTCTTTCAGTGGTAGGCTAGCAGATGTAGAGGGAAAGTAGGTGTAACTGTCCACCCAGAGTAAAGAGTTAATGCTTCTGAAAGGCTGTGTCTCGGTCATCCGTTTCTCAAACACCATGTAGTGCGAGAAATCCAACGGAGGAGATCGCGTCTTGTGGATAAAAGTGCGCAAACCTCTGCAGAGTGTACAAACTAATCATGGTTAGTCGTGTCCCCGGTTATGGACATCTTGAGTATCTAGTACTTGGATTATCCTATTGCATCTCATCACTCTAATAAAATTTGTTGGGTTGATAATTACCTTTAATTGGGATTGAGTTGGAGGAACCTTCTCAATGATGTTTCAACTACCATGATAGTTAAATAAAATTTATTTTGTTGTAGGAAAAAATTGGCTTTTCGCAGAAATCATATAATCATAGAGCCTCCACCAGCCATATATGCATGTAGTGATAGCATTTATCTGTTCATTGCTCTACTGTGTTATATTGCCAGCATATTCCATGTGCTGACCCGTTTTCTGGCTGCAACGTATTATGTTGCAGACTTTTCAGACGACGAGTAAAGGTGCGATAGGTCGTTGTCATGCACTCAGCTATGCCGTTGGAGTTGATGGACTCACTTTATCTTCCAAGTCTTCTGCTGTTATCGAGTTAGATGGCCTTAAGTCATATTTATTGTAATAACTTCTCTTTTGGATACATTCGATGTAATAAGTGTGTGATTGCTACTCTGTTATAAATCCTTCGAGTACTGTGTGTGTCAGCATTACCGATCCAGGGATGACACTAAAGCACAGAGACTTGACCATTTGAGGTCGGGTCGCTACATATATGGCGACCACTCTCGCTTGTGCTTCTCTGCACCCCAGCATGCACAACACCTCAATCTTCAAAGAGCGCATCGAGGAGATCGAAGACGGCGACCACACTGCGCTAGAGAATGCAGGGCCATTTGGAAGCAGGATGATGTGACGACGACTGACTGACTCCTCCCCTACCCTCTCTCTCTCGCACAAAATTACTAATCCCCCTCTCCCCCGCACAAATTTATCAATCCCTCAACCCATGAGATCCTTCCCCTCTCGTCCATGTTTTTACAGCTCTCTCATCAAACATGTTTTCTCTTTTCCTTCCACATGTACAGAATCCGGATGCACACGCATCTCACGTATATTACATGTCTCCATCTTTCTCACAGACCTAACTTCTTCCTCTCTCTCTTTCTCTCTCTATCTCCCCCTCTCTGTTTCATTAGGTTTGTCTCCTACTCTCCCGTCCACATACATACAATCTTTCCCGCCCTATCTGCTACATCTTCGGAAGCTCTCTCTGCACATTTCATTCACACATTGGGATATGTTCAAAATGTTGCTTCTATAATGGATGATGTAGAGTTATTGTTGGTTTTGTTGCATCCTACAAAGTAATAACTATGAAATGCATTTTGATTGTCATTTGACTGGGATTATGCGAGTTTGAGCATGTTGTGAAGTACTATAGACCTCGTATACATCTTGGAATTCGACAATGATTGTAACTATTGAATTGTATAGACCATTACATTCGAAGTCAGTAGCATAATATATTTATTTCACAATTTCAACAAATGATTAATTCACTACATAATAAGAAAACAAATGTGTACACCCTCCGTTTTTATTTAAGTCTGCATATTAGCATGGGTCAAAGTCAAGTTTTGTAAACTCTCAGAAAGTTTATAACAAAAAATTATTAACATATACAATAACAAATAAATACCATTAGATTCATTATTGAATTTACTTTCACATCATACATATCTGTTATGGTAAATGTTTATATTTTTCTATAAACTTGGTCAAACTTTAGGAAGTTTGACTTCGGTCAAACCTAATATGCAGAGTTTACTAGTACTACTCGCTAGTTGCTTAGCCGAATCACCCAACACACCACACAGGGAGTTCAGTGTCACAAAATTTTGAGGTCGGCGGGAAAATCTCCCGCGACCCTGATTCAAGCAGTGGGAAGTTACCATCATAGCCTTCGGAACGGGCCTACAGATGACGGTTGGTAGCGGGCTGTTTTCGTAACTTCAGGTTTACCCTACCCAGCCAACCCCACCTCGGCACCCAGAGTAGTACACCTGAATACTCCCCATTTTCTATCCCCACCGCAAAATAGACTTCTCCACGGCACCGCAGCCTTCGTGCTCCTCCCCTTCTACATCGACGCACTCGTCCACTGCAGTGCATCTACCTCATCGACGACCTCGTATGCCGCACTGGAGCCGGTCCACCATCGTCGTCGTACAAGGAGCCTCTTCCCCGGCACCGTCTTCCACGGTCTCGGATCTGCTTCCTGGAAGCCGACGCCAAGCGCAGAAGCACCGCCGTTCTCGTGCAGACCATGACTCACAGAGGCCGCCGCGACCATCGTTCTCCTCCTCGATTGGTAATGTGTGTATTGAATCACTTAGCAGTACATGTGCAGTTCCAATTTTGTTCATACCTACCCTTCAAATTTCTATTGTTCCCGTAAAAGTAATTGTTTATAGCCTCCATTGTCCAACAGAATATCAGCTTGTAATTGTCCGTCGCTTCCTATATTGCTTATTTGTGCTTGGGTAGGTTTTTCATCCGCAACTAGTAGTGTGGCAAATGATGGAAAGTTTTTTAGAACTACTTAAGATGCCCATGCGTTGCACGCATCAAGATGCATTTGTATGAGTAGTTTATCTTGTGGGATAAAAGGATGAACAAGGGAATGCCTTATTTGCAAATGCGGAGAGGGGTGTGGAGAAAACGATCAACGAAGGATGAACGAGGGAATGCCTTCCTATCCGTCGGATATAAATCGGATGGCCTATATCGCAGGATGGCAGGAACACCATCATCACCAACTCTGTTTTTTATGAGTATGGAAAAAGTAGAGAAAAAAGTAGAGAGTAGAGAAGTAGAGATAAATATTAAATATAAAATAAATATAACAGTAGAGAAGATAGTAGAGATAGCAGAGACGTCGGGAAAGGATTGCGTGCGCGCGGGAAATAGCGGCCGGGCGTGCGCTAGTTTTGGCGTGCGGCGTCCGGCGTGCTTTATAAAATCCAACGCCCTCCCACCACTCCGTGCCTTGCCACCACTCTCTCCCTGCTCTGTGCCTTGACAACGCTCTCTCCCCGCTCTTTCTCGCCTAGCCGCCGCCGCGCCACCATGCTACCACGTCACCGAGAAACTTGGGGATACCGCGGCGTCCGCGCACGCCCCTCCGTCGGCTTCTCCGCCGAGATCCGGTTCCGCGGGATGCCCCTCGGCCTCGGCAATTTCGACACCACCAACGAGGCCGCCCGCGTGTACAACACGGCGGCGTGGCGCCTCCGGTGGCCTCATAGAACACTGAACTTCCCCCAACGGGCCGACACGGGAGCGGGCACAGGAGCTCGCGCCTCTGCCGCGGCTTATCACCGACTGATACGTCTCCAACGTATCTATAAATTTTTATTGTTCCATGCTAATATATTACCCCTTTTGGATGTTTATGGGCTTTATTTTACACATTTATATCATTTTTGGGACTAACCTACTAATCGGACGCCCAACCCATATTGCTGTTTTTTGCCTATTTCAGTATTTCGAAGAAAAGGAATATCAAACGGAGTCCAAACGGAATGAAACCTTCGGGAGCGTGATTTTTGGAACGAACGTGATCCGGAGAGCTTGGAGTGCAAGTCAAGAAGCTTCCGAGGAAGCCACGAGATAGGAGGCCGCACCCCCCTGTCTCGTGGGCCCCTCGGGCGGCCACCGACGTACTTCTTCCTCCTATATATACCTACGTACCCCGAAAACATCCAGGGGCACCACGAAACACAATTTCCACCGCCGTAACCTTCTGTATCCGCGAGATCCCATCTTGGAGCATTCGTCGGCACTCTGACAGAGGGGGAATCAACCATGGAGGGCTTCTCCATCAACACCATAGCCCCTCCGATGAGTCGTGAGTAGTTTACCACAGACCTACGGGTCCATAGTTATTAGCTAGATGGCTTCTTCTCTTTTTTTGGATCTCAATACAATGTTCTCCCCCTCTCTTGTGGAGATCTATTCGATGTAATCTCCTTTTGCGGTGTGTTTGTCGAGATCCGATGAATTGTGGGTATATGATCAAGTTTATCTATGAATAATATTTGAATCTTCTCTGAATTCTTTTATGTATGATTAAGTTATCTTTGCAAGTCTCTTCGAATTATCAGTTTAGTTTGGCCTACTAGATTGGTTTTTCTTGCCATGGGAGAAGTGCTTAGCTTTGGGTTCAATTTTGCGGTGTCCTTACCCAAAGGATGTAAAGGGTTGCAAGGCACGTATTGTATTGTTGCCATCGAGGATAACAAGATGGGGTTTATATCATATTGCATGAGTTTATCCCTCTACATCATGTCATCTTGCTTAATGCGTTACTCGTTTCTTATGAACTTAATACTCTAGATGCATGCTTTGGATAGCGGTCGATGTGTGGAGTAATAGTAGTAGATGCAGGTGAGTCGGTCTACTTGTTATGGACGTGATGCCTATATACATGATCATGCCTAGATAATCTCATAACTATGCGCTTTTCTATCAATTGCTCGACGATAATTTGTTCACCCACCGTAATACTTCTGCTATCTTGAGAGAAGCCACTAGTGAAACCTATGGCCCCGGGTCTATCTCTTATCATATTTGCTTTCAATCTACTTTTATTTGCATCTTTACTTTTTGCATCTATATTTTAAAATACCAAAAATATATTTACCTTATCATACTATCTTTATTAGATCTCACCTCCGCAAGTGGCCGTGAAGGGATTGACAACCCCTTTATTGCGTTGGTTGTGAGTTCTCAGTTTGTTTGTGTAGGTGCGTGGGACTTTTGAGGAGCCTCCTACTAGATTGATACCTTGGTTCTCAAAACTGAGGGAAATATTTACGCTACAGTTGCTGCATCACCCTCTCCTCTTCGAGGAAAACCAACGCATAAGCTCAAGACGTAGCAAGAAGGATTTACGGCGCCGTTCTTGGGAGGTCTTCGCTCAAGTCAAGACATACCAAGTACCCATCACAAACCCATCTCCCTCGCATTTACATTTTTTGCCATTTGCCTCTTGTTTTCCTCTCCCCCACTTCACCCTTGACGTTTTATTCGCCCTCTCTTTTTCGCTCGCTCTTTGCCGCTATGTCTGAAATTGGGGAGATTATCGTCGATATGGACAATAATGATAACACAGAATCCCGAGGCTCCGGCCGATGAACCCCCTATCTTGCATACTAAAAAGTTCCGAATCGGTAGTGGTAACATCATTGGCAAAGGTGTTATTCAAGATTTCTTTACTTGTGCCGGTGCTTTACCTTCCATGGGTTGTTCTATTCTTCATAGAACTAGTAGTCTTATGGGATGCTATCGCTATGCTTGTAGTTGAACTTGAAAGACAATTTATGCATATGCATCCTTGCATAGAAAGAATTTTCCTAGAATTCTCTAATATTGAGCACTCTTCTGTTAAGTGCGCTGTTACTATCTTTTTGGCTCATGAGTTTAGATTTATCATAAGAGAGGCCAAAGAAATGTTTGCGCACTATAGGGTGGATGCCGGTCGTCCTCCCATATAAGCGATCCTCTATGATCAAGAGGAAATTAGACGTTTTCAATCTGCGGACTATGTCGCTTTTAATGAAAACCTTAGAAAAAAGGTTCCTACTAATGTCTTGGTTGATTGCATTAATGAGATTAATAATGATTTTTCCCTTCAAAACAATGAGCTAGGATACTCTCTTGAGTATAGGCTTACAAGATTTTGCCAAAAGAATGATTTTAGTGATGAAATAGTTGTGCACTATGAAGGGCCAAAGGAGGAACCCGTTCCTTTTGTGATTGATCTTGGGGATATTTGTCCCACTAAATTTAGCCCTTTTGATTAATTTTTCTTACCTCAAAGGAAACTTGCTGCAGAACGTAGAGAATATGAAATGAGCTTTCAACATCTATCTTATTATTACGGCACCACTTAGATCTATCCTTGCTTTTATGCCTAGCTAGGGGCGTTAAACGATAGCGCTAGTTGGGAGGCAACCCAATTTTATTTTTAGTTTTTTTGTTTTTGTTTCTGTTTAGGAATAAATAATCCATCTTCCTTCTGTTTAGATGTGGTTTTATGTTTTAATTAGTGTTTGTGCCAAGTTAAACCTATAGGATCTTCTTGGATGATAGTTATTTGATCTTGCTGTAATTTTCAGAAACTTTCGGCTCACGAAAATAATTGTTAAAAATCACCAGAACGTGATAAAATAGTTATTCTAATTTATTCTGATCAATAATCAAATTGCCAAGGTCTTCCTATTTTGGCTGAATTTTTTAAGTTCCATAAATTTGCGTTAGTTACAGATTACTACAGACTGTTCTGTTTTTGACAGATTCTGTTTCTCGTGTGTTGTTTGCTTATTTTGATGAATCTATGGCCAATAAAATAGTTTATAATCCATAGAGAAGTTGGAATACAGTAGGTTTAACACCAAATTAAATAAAGAATGAGTTAATTGCAGTAGCTTATGTGGTGGTTTTGTTTTCTTTCACTAACGGAGCTTATAAGATTTCTTGTTGAGTTTTGTGTTGTGAAGTTTTCAAGTTTTGGGTAAAGATTTTATGGACTATGGAATAAAGGGTGGCAAGAGCCTAAGCTGGGGATGCCCATGGCACCCCAAGATATTCAAGAATAGCCAAAAGCCTAAGCTTGGGGATGCCCCGGGAAGGCATCCCCTCTTTCGTCTTCGTTCATTGGTAACTTTACTTGGAGCTATATTTTTATTCACCACATGATAAGTGTTTTGCTTGGAGCGTCATGTATTATATAAGTCTTTGCTTTTTAGTTTACCACAATCATCCTTGATGTACACACCTTTTGAGAGAAGCCTATTTGATTAAAATTTGCTAGATTACTCTATGTGCTTCACTTATATCTTTTGAGCTTGATAGTTTTTGCTCTAGTGCTTCACTTATATCTTTTAGAGCACGGTGGTATCTTATTTTTGAAGAAATTTCTAGTCTCTCATGCTTCACTTATATTATTTTGAGAGTCTTTTAGAACATCATGGTATTTGCTATGGTCATAAAATTGGTCCTAGAATGGTAGGCATCCAAGTTGGGTATAATAAAAACTATCATAGGAAGTGAATTGGATGCTATGATCAACTTGATACTTGATAATTGTTTTGAGATATGGAGGTAGTGATACTAAATTCATCCTAGTTGGGTGATTATGAATTTAAAGAATGCTTGTGTTGAAGTTAGCAAGTCCCGTAGCATACACGTATGGTTAAAGTTGTGTAACAAATTTGAAACATGAAGTGTACCTGGCTTGTGCATCCTTATGAGTGGCCGTGAGGGACGAGCGATGGTCTTTTCCTACGAATCTATCCCCCTAGGAGCATGCGTGTAGTACTTGATTTTTGATGACTTCTAAATTTTTGCAATAAGTATATGAGTTCTTCATGACTAATGTTGAGTCCATGGATTATACGCACTTTTACCTTTCCGCCTTTGCTAGCCTCTTCGGCACCGTGCATTGCCCTTTATCACCTTGAGAGTTGGTGCAAACTTCGCCGGTGCATCCAAACCCCGTGATATGATACGCTCTATCACACATAAACCTCCCTATATCTTCCTCAAAACAGCCACCATACCTACCTATTATGGCATTTCCATAGCCATTCCGAGATATATTGCCATGCAACTTTCCACCGTTCCGTTCATCATCATGACATACTTTAATTTTGTCATATTGCCATTGCATGATCATGTAGTTGGCATCGTATTTGTGGCAAAGCCACCATGTATTATTTTCCATACATGTCACTCTTGATTCATTGCACCATCCCTAAGACATCACGGAGGCATTCATATAGAGTCATATCTTGTTCTAGTTTCGAGTTGTAATCCTTATGTTGTAATCAATAGAAGTGTGATGATCATCATTATTAGAGCATTGCCCAATCAAAAAAAGAGAAAGGCCAAAAAGAAAAAAAAGAAAGGCCCAAAAAATAGAAAATAAATAAAAAGGGCAATGTTACTATCTCTTTTTACACACTAGTGCTTCAAAGTAGCACCTTGTTCTTCATGTAGTGAGTCTCATATATTGTGCTTCATAGTAGCACCATGTTTTTCATATAGTGAGTCTCATAAGTTGTCTTTTCATACTAGTGGGAATTTTTCATTATAGAACTTGGATTGTATATTCCTACGATGGACTTCCTCAAATACCCTAGGTATTCGTGAGCAAGCAAGTTGGATGCACACCCACTAGTTTTCTTTTGTTGAGCATTTATTTATAGCTCTAGTGCATCCGTTGCATGGAAATCCCTACTCCTCATGTTGACATCAATTGATGGGCATCTCCATATCCCGTTGATTATCCTCGTCGATGTGAGACTTTCTCCTTTTTTGTCTTCTCCACACAATCCCCATCATCATATTCTATTCCACCCATAGAGCTATATCCATGGCTTACGCTCATGTATTGCGTGAAGGTTGAAAAAGTTTGAGATTATTTAAGTATGAAACAATTGCTTGGCTTGTCATCGGGGGTATAGAAGTTGGGAACATATTTGTGTGACGAAAATGAAGCATAGCCTAACTATATGACTTTGTAGGGATGAACTTTCTTTTACCATGCTATTTTGAGAAGACATGATAACTTTGATTAGTATGCTTGAAGTATTACTATTTCTTTTATCAATATGAACTTTTATTTTGTATTCATTTGGATCTGAACATTCATGCCACAATAAAGAAAATTACATTATGATTTATGCTAGGTAGCATTCCACATCAAAAATTCTCTTTTATCATTTAGCTACTCGAGGACGAGCAGGAATTAAGCTTGGGGATGCTTGATACGTCTCCAACGTATCCATAATTTTTGATTGTTCCATGCTATTATATTACCCCTTTTGGATGTTTATGGGCTTTATTTTACACATTTATATCATTTTTGGGACTAACCTACTAACCGGAGGCCCAACCCATATTGCATTTTTTTTGCCTATTTCAGTATTTCGAAGAAAAGGAATATCAAACGGAGTCCAAACGGAATGAAACCTTCGGGAGCGTGATTTTTGGAACGAACGTGATCCAGAGGACTTGGAGTGCAAGTCAAGAAGCTTCCGAGGAAGCCACGAGATAGGGCGCCCCCTATAGGCGCGCCCCTGTCTTGTTGGCCCCTCATGACCACCGACGTACTTCTTCTTCCTATATATACCTACGTACCCCGAAAACATCCGGGGGCACCACGAAACACAATTTCCACCACAGTAACCTTCTGTATCCGCGAGATCCCATCTTGGAGCCTTCGCCGGCACTCTGCCGGAGGGGGAATCAACCATGGAGGGCTTCTACATCAACACCATAGCCCCTCCGATGAGTCGTGAGTAGTTTACCACAGACCTACGGGTCCATAGTTATTAGCTAGATGGCTTCTTCTCTCTTTTTGGATCTCAATACAATGTTCTCCCTCTCTTGTGGAGATCTATTCGATGTAATATCTTTTATGCGGTGTGTTTGTCGAGATCCGATGAATTGTGGGTTTATGATCAAGTTTATCTATGAATAATATTTGAATCTTCTCTGAATTCTTTTATGTATGATTAAGCTATCTTTGCAAGTCTCTTCGAATTATCAGTTTAGTTTGGCCTACTAGATTGGTTTTTCTTGCCATGGGAGAAGTGCTTAGCTTTGGGTTCAATCTTGCGGTGTCCTTACCCAGTGACAGAAAGGGTCGCAAGGCACATATTGTATTGTTGCCATCGAGGATAACAAGATGGGGTTTATATCATAATGCATGAGTTTATCCCTCTACATCATGTCATCTTGCTTAATGCGTTACTCTGTTCTTATGAACTTAATACTCTAGATGCATCCGGATAGCGGTCGATGTGTGGAGTAATAGTAGTAGATGCAGGCAGGAGTTGGTCTACTTGTTATGGACGTGATACCTATATACATGATCATGCCTAGATAATCTCATAACTATGCGCTTTTCTATCAATTGCTCGACAGTAATTTGTTCACCCACCGTAATACTTATGCTATCTTGAGAGAAGCCACTAGTGAAACCTATGGCCCTCGGGTCTATCACTTATCATATTTGCTTTCAATCTACTTTTATTTGCATCTTTACTTTTTGCATCTATATTATAAAATACCAAAAATATATTTACCTTATCATACTATCTTTATTAGGTCTCACTTCCGCAAGTGGCCGTGAAGGGATTGACAACCCCTTTATTGCGTTGGTTGCGAGTTCTCAGTTTGTTTGTGTAGGTGCGTGGGACTCTTGAGGAGCCTCCTACTAGATTGATACCTTGGTTCTCAAAAACGGAGGGAAATACTTACGCTACACTTGCTGCATCACCCTCTCCTCTTCGAGGAAAACCAACGCAAGCTCAAGACGTAGCACCGACGAGGATCGTCGCGACAACCGGAGGCGGGAGCATCGTCTCGGCATCACCGAGATGGACGAGGAAGCCATGGCGCTGTGGCGCCAACGCTTCCCGCGGGACATCATCAACGAGCGCGAGTTCTACGAGCAAAGGAGGGTGGAGAGGGATAAGAGGAGGGCGGAGCGAGCCGCCTATCACGAGGACAAGCGTAGGGGAAAAGCGGACGCTCAATTCAACATGAGGCTAGGAGCAGCGTCATACAGGAATCCGGCGACGATCGGTATCTTCACGCCTCTGATCGGGCGTCGGAGGAGGACATCACCAAGGAGGAGTCGGACGACGAGGAGTAGTTGAATAATCCATTTTTTATCTATCTATGCTGAGAACTATCCTCTACTCTCTAGTCTCTACTCTCTATCTCTACTTCTCGATCTGAGCACTGTAAACGCTTTTTAAAGTGCCGCGCCTTGCGATTCTGTTGGAGATGCTCTAACATGGCAGACGAGTGCTTTAATGTTGCCCACAAGACGCGCGAGTATTACTAGTAGTATATTTTTCTTGCCATGTTGAGATTTTAAAACCACGAGTGCGAACATGTAGAGGAGCAATAAAGACCAAACACGGGATATTGGGGACATATTCAAGTAGCGTGGCAAGTTAAAGAGGAGCTGCACCGAACCTGTAAAACGAGCTTTGGTAAGTAGCACCCTTTCAATTACTTTTGTTTAGCCTCGTGTGCTTCGATGTGTATATGTCGTAGTTACTGTTTCTCTTAAGCCTCATGTTCTTCGATGTGTCATAAGAAGAGTCTTAATCGTCCTAATGCTTTCGTTTTTAGTTTGATGTAGGAAGTGGGTGTTCTCACCTTGTAGTCTGTTTTATATTTTTTTCCTTTTGAATTCACTTCTCCCAGTTCTGTTTATCTGGCTTCTACTAAATGGATGCAGGTTGCTCGAGTATTGATCTAAAAAGAAGTAACTTCATGTCAGGATGCAGTTCCTGCGAGGAGGGAAGTATGTCAACCTCGAGATCATGTTTCCAGAATGAGGCTGGATTACACACAAGGTGCCAGTTCCCTAATGATGCTGGATTAGACACAAGGTGCAAATTCCCAGATGATGTTGGCATAAGCCAGGTGGAGTCGTCAGCTGTTCGTGTCCTCGTGGCTCTAGTAAAGGCTGAAAGAAAGCGTGCAGCAACCCTTGAGAATGTAGCTGATTTCCTAAACAAGCGAAAAGAGCAATCAGATGCTCTCTTCACCCATGCCAAAGAAGAGATGTAAGAAGCCAGAAATAAGCTAGCAGAGGCAGAGCAGGCTAGGCGTCTCCTGCTATCTAAAACTGTTGTCAATACAAAATTTCCTTCATAGTAGCTAGGTTCAAATGTTTATCCAGTCATCATACCTGTTGTGATGTCCGTGCATCTACTGATGTGGAACAAAATATATTTTTTCAAGTCATGTAATAACAGCAATTACTTTCCAAACAATAATAGACGAAGCATTGGACATGGTATAGTTATCGCGCAAGCCCGACATTCCAAGTTCAACTTCCACATCAAACTCATGTTCACAGATATCTCCACATTCATACATAATGTCCACAACCATGATTCACTTCCCCAAAAAAATTGAGGAGAGTTATGAATAAAGAAAAACCTCTAGCTCCTGCTACCAGTGCGAGCACAACAAGTCAAGACCATGAGTAATTAATTATATTTTGGTCATTTTTTGTGTTCTAAAATGTCGGCCGGCTCGCGGAAGGACGTGTTGCCGGCACACGCGTGGAAAGCCGGTTGCATGCGGAGAGGAGGCACGTTCAGCCGGGCTTACAGCGAGTGGGGCCCTCTTGGCCGGCGCGCCGGTTCAATGCCTGCGCTATGAGAGGTCGCGTCCGTGTCAGAGCAATCACTCCCTCCAGTCCTTTTTTGTTTGCATATAACAAAATCTCGTTTTCCATTCACATTTTACAAGTAAAATTCATGGACAAACTCTGACCCAAAATACGATGGGGACTAGTAAACCAGAACGGAGGTAGTAGTTTTTTTTAATCAAAGAAGGGTTTGCCTTGATTTTCATTCTTGAAGACCAACATCTAAATCTAAACCATAGTATTTGCCCTAGAACTACCAGGTTCAACATCTCGCAACATAAACCCATACAACCATACGCCAAGGAGGTACGTAGTACTATGAATTCCATTTTCGCTCCATACCAATCGTTCTAAAAACTACTTAGTACTTATAACGCGCCATTGAAAATCGGAACTCTTAACCCCGCTAAAAAATGATATTTTAAACGTGGCTACTCGATCTGTGGCAACTGGCGAGCCACCGCCTCCAAGTCGTTCACCTGTGGTTCCGACCATCAACTCCTACGGATCATATTATCACGTGAGCTGACTATTCCTACAAAGGTGCGCTCCACCATGTTCCCGGTACCCGCGAATGCAGCAATCGTGCACCTAGGGTTTTAGGGTTTATTTGTTAACATTGCCTTTACGTAACACTCATGTGTGCGAGACAATGAGAGACCGACTGCGTGCGTGTGCCTCTTCTCTTCGTATATGTACTCCACCGTTTGTTTGGTGTCCAAAAAATTATAATAACTACTAGCAATGTGCCAATGCGTTCCACACAATCCGAGTAGATTAATACATATTCACCAATTTGATAGAAAAAAAGTGTAGTTTTGAAATACGTATATCACTAAAAAATGTTATGTTTCACTCAAAATATATTCCTTTGGCGGTTTTGATGAGATAAGGGAGGAATGTTGTTGGTTTCAAGATTCGAGAAGTGGTATATGTCTAATTTCTACTCTTACTAGCAAGATGCCCGTGCGTTGCACGGAACATCAAGATCTTGTGGGAGAAAAGGATGAACGATGCAAGGCCTTATCTGCAAATGTGGAGAGAGTGCGGGTAAATTGCCATAGTTTCGTTCCTATCTGTCAGATATAAATCGGATGACCTATATTGCAGAATGCACTACAAAAAAAAGACACATCCGTGACATTTTGGCCGAATGAAACTTTTTTCTGTCATACATATGACACTTCTATGACGATAATTGTGACAAAACCCGGTATCATCATAGATGTGGTGGGCTCCTACTTCTATGACAAAAAATCATGACAGAAAATGGGCTTTTCGTCCTGGGCTGCATGACATTCTTTGGTCCGTCCATGACGGAAAAAACCGTGGTAGAAGCGAGGGGGAGGAAAATTTCGGGGAGTTGCCGGTTACGGTGGGAGGTCGGGGGCGAGCAATGCGCTGCTTTCTCGTGACACGTGACGCTGCTGCGTGTAGGCGTTGGCTCTAACTGAACCCGAGCGAGGCATTGGGCTCTAACTGAACCCGAGCGATTGCACTGCAGGCTACGCGTTACTGAAACCGAGCGATCGATCGATGGCTGTTAACTAAACCCGATCGAGCGATTCCTTCGCTACTTGTCGTGGAATTAACACGTCAGATGTCCTTAGTGTCAGGACTTAGTCGCGAGGCCAACGCATCTATGTGGTAGCTTGAGAGGGGTTGAGCGGAATCGAGAGACACACCACAAGACAGGGATTTAGACGACTTGGGCCCCGGGAAACATCATCCGGTAAAAACCCTACATGCTGTTTGAGGCTAGGTCTCATTATCATCACGAGGGAGTCGTCGTAAACCGGCTCTCCTCTTTGTGTCTAGCCCTAAGATTATTTCTTGCTTGTCGCCTCCCCCCTTTTGGGAGCCCTGCCCCTCCTTATATATGTTGAAGGGGCGGGTTACATGTGGAGTCCTATTAGGATTAGGACTAGTCTATCTCTAATACAAACCGGATACAAGTCCAGGTCTTAACTCCTTGTAAGACAAATATTCCTTATGCCTTTCCTCTTAAACCGGCCCACCATAGTATGAATCGGCCTTAATGAACCGCCCATTGGGCCACCAGGTCGTGTCGCTCCTCGCACCCGCCTGCCGGATTACCAATGAGTCGTGAACCGCCAGGTCCAAACGGATCGCCGGTGAACCGCCAAGTGTCAGCGGGGTCTCAAATAAACCGCCAAGTCCGGTCGGGTTAACTTCCAGCTGGTTTACGCCGCGGGGTATATCCCCGACATTAGCCCCCAAGTTTAGCTTGGATTTATCCATGGTAAACTTATGCTGCAAAATAAACACCAGAACAAATTTGGCAGGTTGTGCTCCGGGTTAAGAATTCTTGTAGATCGGCACCTGACCGTCCTTAAGTCCTTGTCTTTTCCTCCTTCTAGAAAATCCAAGTCAATAGACCAGCTTCATAGTCAATTTGCTTGCAGAAAAAATATTGTAAATGAAGAATCCATTTGAATTGGCCTTCAATGCTCTAACTTGACAAAAATATTAGTCTCTGAAATATTCAAGCGATATCCGGCCGGCTTGAAGATGTAAAACTTGCCGTTTTATGATTACCACCATTGTCGGGTTATAAAACTGATAATTCCGAGTCATGATTGTTGCAGACACCAGTTCATGATTGTTGCCAACGCTGGTTGTAGCCCCCAAGTCTTTGAGCAGAACAAAGTGGTGGTTTAAGACTTTGCCTCAGTATAAATACTGCCACTTTCAAAGAAATCCATGTTGTTCATCCCAGTGACTAGTAAAAACTGAATACTCCATACTATGTAGCCCCCAAGTGTCGGGTTGTCATGCTTGCAGCAACACAGGACTTGTAATTGTCTTATACTCATAAAAACTTCAACCAGTGTAGCCCCCAAGGGCGGGTCATTATGCAATAATGAGCAGGGACTTTGTAGTTATAATCATGTAGATTTGAGCAATGATGTGAAGCCCCCAAGGGCCGTCTCATTAAGATAATATTGATCTGGGAATTAATATATACTTCAATGAAAATAACATCATATGATGTAACCCTCATCATGGGACTTGAATCCACTTCCACAAGGTTAAGAGCCTTGTGCTTTACCAACTGAGCAATGAACTCTTCAATATAATGAATAAAAAGCTTTGTACCTTCAACTGTTGACAGGAGCAATTGGTAGCCCCCAAGGGCCGACTCATTATAATGTGATGAGTCGGGTCTTCAATAATATGAGCAAAAAATTACTTTGCATTAGCCCCCAAGTGTCATGGTGCATGCTTGCAGCGACATGAGACTTGCATATTTGATATAATCTAAACTTAAATAATGTAGCCCCCAAGTGCCGGGTCGTAGCTGCGGCGACTCGGGACTATTCCCTCCATTGTAGAATAAATCATACCCATTGATAAAATAATGGCCA
The DNA here is from genome assembly GCA_021605145.1 of Aegilops bicornis. Lineage (NCBI taxonomy): Eukaryota > Viridiplantae > Streptophyta > Magnoliopsida > Poales > Poaceae > Aegilops > Aegilops bicornis. The sequence goes on from CM038672.1 coordinate 386,849,291, forward strand.
TTCTTGTTGAAGAGACTTTGAAAACCTCAATCATAATATTGGTTATTGATAACCATAATAAAAATCTAGCCATGTTGGCTATTCAAGATAATATAATCTGGTATGAAAAACCTTATTCATTCAATATCATAATGAAAATTCAGCCAAGTTTGGCTATTTGAATAATATAACCCAATGATTTATAAGCGCATGATTCCAATGGCGCAATCCAAATATGTACTGGCGACTTATAGTCCAAAGCCAGGCTGGGTTAACAAACACCGGATAATTTCTCATCATATACTGGCGACTTATCATCTTAAAGCCAGGCCGGTTTAATAAATACCGGATAATTTATCATCATACTGGCGACATATAGTCGAAAGCCAGGCCGGTTTAATAAATGCCGGCGATTTATAATCATGCTTTTTTAACCTGTTTCTGCATACAAGTTTAAAGTGTCCTGGCGGTTTACCGCCGGACGGGTCATAATGCCCAACATATAACCCAGGTTTATAACCAAGGCTACACTTAAGAATAATCAATGAAATATATCATACCTGTGACATTGAATCACATCATTGGTTTACCAACTTTTTGTAGTAAGGGTGATAATCCCAATCTTGAGTAATGATAACTCCTTTCATCGTGGTCGGTTTATGATAAAACCGTATCGGGTTGTGATAAACACCGGTTTAACCATATATAATCTTGGCGACTTCGTAGTCAAAACCAGACCGGGCGGATAGTCTCGGATTATGATTTGATCATGTCTTGACAATTTGTAATTGAAAGTCAAGCCGGGTTAATGAACACCGGTTTACTCCATAATAAGATGGTAACATAAAATCAAACCGGGCAGATAGTCTCCGAATTAGGATTTGACCGTGTTCCGCCAATTTGTAATTGACAGTTTGAATCGGATTAACAATGTCGGTTTAAAAACGCAACAAAAACCAAATAACAGTTATGAAAAAATATGGAAGCAAAGGCAATGATAAGACCGTTTGCAAAAGAGGCTTCTTGAGCCGATCAGATGGTGTTACCATGGTCGGACACGACCAAGCTCCCAATAAGGTGTAGCTATGGTTCAAGTCAGCCAGGTCCCCAACTGAAACCGTGGCATTATGCCGATCAAGTGGTGTGGCAATGGTTCGGGTTCGACCAAGCCCCCAAGTGACTCTATGGCCTTAGGCCGATCAAGAGGCGTGTTGGTTGAGACTTGACCATGTCCCCAAGTGATCTGGTGGCTTTCGCCTATCAAAAGGTGTTGCATTGGTTCGGACACGACCAAGCCCCCAAGTGATATTGTGGCACTAGGCCGATCAAGAGGCGTGGCTATGGTTCGGATACGACCAAGCCCCCAAGTAACCAATAATATGATAAGCCAATAAGGCATGATACCCATGTTTGGACCGCGCATCATGGCAGCAAGTCTTCTTTGGCACCCTTTAACTTTTTGCAAGAGATAAATCCTTCTTGAACCGGGATTTTGAACCGGATATTGAGAGCTTCAAAGCTTTGTGGGAGAACTTTCCCTTGAACCGGATTGTAAACCGGAATCTTCATTTTCAGCCGGAAATTTTCTGATGGCCTTTCAACTCGAACTTGCGAGAAGTTAATTCCTTTTTGAACCGGACATTTCTAAACCAGATTTGAGCGCTTGAGAGCTTTGTGGGAGAATATATTTCCCTTGAACCGGATTGTAAACCGGATACTTGAGAGCTTTAGTGAGACTGACTCCCCTTGAGCCGGATTTTAAACCGGAATCCTTTCTGATGATCCGGAACTTCTTCATTGAGCCGGGATTTTGTAACTGTCATATACTTACTAAGCCGGAAATTTTCTGACGGCCTTCAAATAATAGTAGCCTCCGGGACCGGGTTATCTTTCCCTCCATCGTCCTGGGGTTCTTAAATTTGCTGGCAAGATTTGCTTAGTCATGTCATCGTAGCCCCCGAGTCTCAAGGTGACTCGAGGAGTTGGCTTGAAACTCTCCATATTTGACCGTGATATAAACCGGCATAACTTGTATATCATTGGTGTTGATAACACGATGTGAATCCACAGAAGGTTGTGATGACTGCGGCGGGTTATAAATGACCCCGAATGAGCAGTGTCGGACAATCTGCCAATGGTTCCTTCAAACAGGCGAATTGAAGTTAACCAAATTGTAGTGGCGGCGACTTGTGCGCCGCCCATTGAGCCATCCGGTGTAGACGGCGGTTGATAGTATATGATAATTTGCCTCCATTTTGAAAGAAAACTGGGCTACCCAAGCTGTGACTTGCTCATGCGGGCAGTGCGGCCTGGTATGTTGATGTAGACCAGGCCGCAATAAATGGAAGGTAGAGACGTCCACAATATTAGAGGTGGCTTGGGCGGATGAACCGGCCATGGTGTTGTAAACCCGGTTCGGACGGGCAAGTCAACGCGAGCACGGTCCCGGCAAGCTGATGTAAACCGGGCCGTAAGGGGCGGCGTCTTGCACGCGTCCATTCACCGTGTAATGTGGCATGGGCGAACACCGGGCGGGGCGTTGCCGGTAGCGTGCGCCGTACCCATGGTATAAACCATGTGTATAATGAATAATTGTCCTGCATACAATATTGCAGACCAAGGCAAAGATAAACTGCTCTTTGACAAAAATAATATGCACTAATAAAATATATTTTAGATGGATATCACCAGAAATTATCCGCCATGGAGTTGATGATCACCACAGTGATGCTAAAATTAATCACGGCCGAGTCGGCCAGACGAGCAGACGGATGGTCCGGCCGCGGTGTTGTAAACCGGACTACGGGCGGCGGTTTGTGTTCCGATTTATCAGTGTGATATACGCAGATGCCGGTGTAGAACAGCTAAGCGGCGCCGTCCATGATGAGGCATCACTTTTATAGTGAGCACTTGTCCTGTATAAAAAGATATATGCCGAGTAATTGTTCTTTGATAAAAACAATGTGTTAAGAAAAATAGATGGATATCACCTGGTTAAATGCGGATGACGGATGGAGTCTTACAAACACCGAGTTAATCGCCGCCCAAAACAGCGACGGAAACGGTGCACCACAGCAGTGAAAACGGCCCGAGGTGAAACCGTGGATGATGAAGTAGAGGCAACCCACAACGGACGTGCAGCGACTCGGAACAACGTTGTTGCGGCGGCTTGTGGAGGCAGGTCCGCGGGCCATGGTTACAACAACGATAAAAAACGCACCGACGGCTTGGAGCAATGGCGGCCCCGCTGAAGAGGTGAAGCGGCGTGGGCGGCCAAGGCCAAGCTGGCGGGTGGAGGCGCCGCAATGGCGCGGCGGCAAGTGAAACGAATCCACGCCCACGACCCCATCCACTCCGGATCGTGGATGTTTTGAATTAATTTTTTACCTTACCATGAGGATGATCCTGTAGTAGCACTTGCCTCCTTCCAATTCGGATGGATGTAGTCATTAAAGACAGAACACGTCTTGATCTAGTACTAGTACTCAAGTAGTATTAGCCCTCTTCCCAAAAAGGAAATAATTGATGTTGGCTTTCACGTGACAAAGTACTAGAAGTAATCAGAGCGGTTTGACCGAGAGTCCTCGCCATGACCTGCCCGGATCGAGAGTCACTTTTTCCCAGATCTTCACGTGCTAACCCTGCGTAGCACCTTCTTCCTTTATTTAATTCTTGAGTTAACTTCCGGGAAGATTCCTTGTATAGCAACCAGATTTGAAAAAAGACAAACCGATCCGGCTTCAGGCAATCGTCTCGGCAACTCCCGCTTACAACAATGGCGACTCGGTGAATCGAGCGGAAATAACAGTATTTTGATGATCTTGATCCGTCTTGATGAAACCTCCTTTGCACTTGGCTTATTGCGGCGATGCAACGGAAAGTGATACGGCCACGACGGATCGCCTGGCCGCGTTTGACGGTGCACATAGACGCAATCCGGCTCTTCTCATCTGAAAATTATGAACTTCTCCATCCTTAGAAAGATCCCTCCAAGAACTCAACACCACCGTGCGCAAGCCCCACGGTGGGCGCCAACTGTCGTGGAATTAACACGTCAGATGTCCTTAGTGTCAGGACTTAGTCGCGAGGCCAACGCATCATTGTGGTAGCTAGAGAGGGGTTGAGCGGACTCGAGAGACACAACACAAGACAGGATTTAGACAGCTTGCCCCGGAAACATCATCCGTAAAAACCCTACATGCTGTTTGAGGCTAGGTCTCATTATCATCACGAGGGAGTCGCCAGAAGCGGCTCTCCTCTTTGTGTCTAGCCCTAAGATTATTTCTTGCTTGTCGCCTCCCCTTTTGGGAGCCCCGCCCTCCTTATATATGTTGAAGGGCGGGTTACATGTGGAGTCCTATTAGGATTAGGACTAGTCTATCTCTAATACAAACCGGATACAAGTCCAGGTCTTAACTCCTTGTAAGACAAATATTCCTTATGCCTTTCCTCTTAAACCGGCCCACCATAGTATGAATCGGCCTTAATGAACCGCCCATTGGGCCACCAGGTCGTGTCGCTCCTCGCACCCGCCTGCCGGATTACCAATGAGTCGTGAACCGCCAGGTCCAAACGGGTCGCCGGTGAACCGCCAAGTGTCAGCGGGGTCTCAAATAAACCGCCAAGTCCGGCCGGGTTAACTTCCGGCCGGTTTACGCCGCAGGGTATATCCCCGACACTACTGCTGCTAACTGAAGCCGGTCGATGCTGCCTCTGGGATGAATAGTGAGCATTGCGCGGGGGTTGGATGAGCGATGGCGGTGGCGTTTGCCTCTGGATGAACAGGACCCGTGGTGTGGTGAAATTTGGATGAGCAGTGAAGCGGTGGAGGGGTGGTTGAATAGGACCCCGTGGTGTGGAGGGCTGGACGAACAGTAGATGGTGGAGGGGTGGTTGAACAGTAGCCGGTGGAGTAGCGCGCGGTCGAGGCTGGATGAACATGAGCCCATGGAGGCTGGAGGAGGTCGACGGTAGCCCGTGGAGGCTGGAGGAGGTCGACGGTGGAGATGAAAAGTATCCCGTGGAGTCCTGTTTTGCGGTACGCCACACCCCTCCCGATGAACAAGACCCCCGTTTCGACCGTAGGAGGTTTGTTTAGATTCCGTTTCTTGCACGCCACACCCTCCCGATCAACAGGACCCTCGTTTCGACCGTAGGAGAGGTCTGTTTAAATGCATTTCTTGATGCATACACCCCTCCCGATCAACAGGACCCCCGTTTCAACCGTAGGAGGTCCGTTTCCTCCGTTTTGCGGTATGCCACACCCCTCCCGATCAACAGGACCCCGTTTCGAACATGGCCGGTTGAAGACAAGGTCGTTTCCTCCGTTTTGCGGTACGCCAGGCCTCGTTTCCAACGCCTGTTCCGTCCAAGCCGGTTGGCTCCCACACGTTCCGTTGCCTCCCGATGAACAGGACGCATTTCGTTGCCTCCCCATGAACACAACGCATTCCGTTGCCTCCCCATGAACACGACGACGATGTTGTTTCTCCGTTCCGACCCAGCCATGTACACGAGCCCTCGCCGTAAGTATGAGTGAGTAGGCATTCGAGACCCTTCCCGTATGTATGTACGTGGCCGTATTTTCTTTCTTGCACCCTGGCCGCTGTACGTACGTGTACATGCTACCTGCGCGCCTCTACTACGACACGTGCGTGCCTCTACAACGACCAGTATGTACGTACACGTTTGTGACCAGAATGACAACGCTACGTACGCTTCAACGAGGTGGGTCCCGACTGTCAGGCACTTCCTTGCATGCGAATATGTAGCTGGTGGGTCCCAGCAGTCAGGGGGCGAATCGTTTTTTTTGCCCGGATGCACTTCCTTGCGTGCGAACATGTAGCTGGTGGGTCCCATCAGTCAGGGGGAAACGTTTTTTTCGCGAAATACGGTGGCCCGTCCGGTGGGTCCCCGCTATCAGGTGGAGGAATCATTATTTTGCGCGTAATAAGGAGGCACTTCCTTGCTGCGGCCGTGGACCCGGTATCGACCCCTCTCCACGTCTGATCCACGTCCGATGGAAGTCGTTCCTTGACCATGTTGACCACGCCGCGCCGAGAGCACCACGGCGGTGGATGACGGCGAGGACTAGGAAGGGGACGACTCGGAGCCGGGGAAGACGCAGCAGTGGATGCCCACGCGAAGAGGAGTACGAGGGTTCACTGGTTCGGCTGCGGTGTGAGGCTGCTGTCGCCATAGAATAACAGGGGGTGTGGGTGAGTAGAGGGATGGCCTGGCCAGCGGTGGGAGTAGTAGGGGGCGGTGAGGCCTCCGTGGCATCACAGCCGGCCACGGGAGGCAGGAGCACGCGGCACGACCGGTGCTGGTTTGGGCGGCTGGAGCAAGAAGACCAGAGGTTGAAGAAGCACTACGGCCGTTGGATTAACATCATACGGTAACAGGAGCTAGAATCGTTCATATTGACTAAGTTGACAAAGCCCTCCGTCCCCGTTAACTTGGTAGGCCCACAAGTCAGCCTCCCACTATGCTGGGTTCCACCGGTGGGGAGTATTCATTTTTTTGTGCGTAATAAGGAGGCACTTCCTTGCGTGCGAAGATAGCTGGTGGGTCCGACATGTCGTGGGGCACGTTTTTTCGCGAAATCTGAGAGGCCCTTCCGGTGGGTCCTAGATGTCAGGTGGAGGAATAATTATTTTGCGCGTAATAAGGAGGCACTTCCTTGCTGCGGCCGTGGACCCAACTGTCAGCCTCTCCACATACAGTCCACGTCCGATGGAAGCCGTTCGTTGACCACGTTCACCACGCCGCGCCGAGAGCACCAGGACGGTGGACGACGGCGAGGCCTAGGAAGGGAACGACACGGAGGCAGGGAAGACTCGGCAGTTGTTTCCCACGTGGAGAGTACTGTTGTCACGAGGTTCTTGGTTCGTCTGCCCCTCATGGGAGAATAACGGTGTGGGTGAGTAGAGGGATGGCTAGGCCAGCGATGGGAGTACGGTGGGGCGGTGAGGCTGCTGGCGCTGGCCGACCTTGTGGGGAGGAGGAAGCAGGCAGTCCGCCGGTCTTTGGTTTGGTTTGAGCGGCCGGAAGAAGGGCAGATTGAAGAAGCACGACTGACCGTTGGATGGACATCATATGGTCCTTTGGAGCTAGAATCGTTCATATTGACTAAGTTGACAAAGCCCTCTGTCCCTGGCCAACTTAGTAGGCCCTAAGTCAGCCTCCCACCATGGTGGGTCCCAGCTAGCGTGGGGAGTATTCATTTTACGTGCATAATAAGGAGGCACTTCCGGTGGGTCCAAGTCGACGGTGGGGGACATTTTTTCATAAAATATGGTGGTCCGCCCGGTGGGTCCCAGCAATCGGGGGCAAACGCTTTTTTCGCGAACACGGTGTTCCGGTGGGTCACAGCAGTCAGGGGGGAAACATTTTTGCCGTGAAATACTGGTAGCCCGTCCGGTGGGTCCCTACTGTCAGGTGGAGGAATAATTATTTTGCGCGTAATAAGGAGGCACTTCCTTGCGGCTGTTGTGGACCCAAATCGACCTCTCCACGACAAAGATTACTCTTCCGATGGAATTCGGTCGTTGACCACATTGACCACGCCGCGCCGAGAGCACCAGGGCGGTTGACGATGGCGAGGCCTAGGAAGGGGACGATGCGGAGCCGGGGAAGACGCGGCGGTGGATGCCCACGTGGAGAGGAGTACGAGGGTTCCTTTGGTTATGCGGTGTGAGGCTGCCATCGCCGCAGAATAACATGGGGAGTGGGTGAGTGGAGGATGGCACGGCGATGGTGGGAGTAGTATGGGGACGGTGAGGCCTCGCCGGCAAGACCTGACCCGGCCACGGGAGGCAGGAGCATGCGGCACGACCGGCGCTGCTTTGGGCGGCTGGGGCAAGAAGACCAGAGGTTGAAGAAGCACTAGGGCCGTTGGATGGACATCATTGACCACGCCATGCTGAGAGCACCAGGGCGATGGACGACGGCGAGGCCTACGAAAGGAACGACACGGAGCCGGCGAAGACACGGGAGTGGCTGCCCACGCGATGGAGAGTACGAGGGTTGACTGGTTCGGCTGCCGTCGCCGAAAAATAACAGGAGGTGTGGGTGAGTAGAGGGATAGACAGGCCAGGGATGCCAGTATGATGGGGCCGTGGCCTTTGCCTGCAAAGACCGCCCGGCCATGGGAGGCGGGAGCAAAGCGGTTCCGGCAGCTGGTTTGGTTTAGGCAATGGGGTAGGAAGATCGAGATCCGAAGAAGCACGATTGCCGTTAGATTGACATCTAACGGTCTGACACTGGTAGAGTCGATTGTTGACTAAGTTTCTTTTTTAAGAAACCTTGTGTAGGCCCACAAGTCAGCCTCCAAATCTGTGGAAGACAACATAAAGCCCATTTGCAACTTTTATAATTTGCAGCCCATTTGCTATTTTTTATAATTTGCAGCCCATTTGCTAATTTTTAAGTAATTTATTACAGCCCATTTTCTGCCCAGGACCACGGTCAAAAAGTTCAACCTTATTTTGCATATTTCGGTGGAGTCCAAACTGTTGTAATCCCGAAATGATAAACATTTGTTTAAGAACTTATTGATTTGCTAAAAAATCATTTTGTTTTTGTAAGCAAATAAGACGTGGGACAATTGAGTTGGTTTAAGGGAAAACCAGTGGTAAAAAATCAATATTTGGGTGGGAAAAACAACAAAAATAAGGAGGTAAATATGAAAAGGGAATTTTATGTGTTTTCAATATAATGATACGTGTATATGAACTAGTAAAAATATAGGTAGAGATTAGAAAACAGATGTAGGACATGCGTTTCAAGAGGAAAATAGAACTGGGCTGTGTGTTTGATTCAGTAAAAAAAACTGCATGCGGATGTTGTAAGACAAAATATAACTAACGCTGGCGGGCCAGGCGATAGATACCGCTGGATCTTTGTGCCCTCGTTGTCGTCATGGGCTGGGCCTGTTAAAAACAAAACCAACCTGGGCAGTCTACAGCCAGTTGAAACTTGCTTTCGACCTGAAAAAACAATATACGTGCTCAATAAACGAGAGAATTACGCAAGCACGCATCGATAATCGGGATGCAGCACGGATATTGTTTTTTATCGTGATAATAAGTGCATGCACTTGTTTGAAAAAACTGCAGAACTGGGAATTGAGCGGCGGGTGCTTATGCTACCCATCAAATAAAAATCAGGTGCACGAGAATTCGTTTCGAAACAAATGATTCAGCTTTATATCCATGTCGACCCTCGGCATGATGGTTGGAAGCAAATGCAAGTTCATACCAAAAGATCGTTAACAACAATACCAACTTGCGGACGACAAGGTAGTACAACTACCAATACCAAACTAACTTATAATCTTTTTACTCCTGGCCCTAGTGTTAAATGCGGTAGAAAATCTTGCAGAGGGCAAGCTCCGCTCCTTCTCTTGCTCCAGGTCCCCGAGGTGGTCTTGGTGCATCACCCGATTGGTCCTCTGCTGGTCGAAGTTCTTGTTGGTGTGCAGCACAGAACCTTTTGCTACCCATCTGCCAGCCGTTGACCATCACCGGCAAGGTATTGCCGGTCTTGTGCCACATCGCGTGCATGCCGCACTCCAACTGTATCTTGCGACGTGTCCACGTGCCCCTTTTGAACGCCCTGGAATTGCGCTGGAAGAAATGCTTCCTTAGGCCACTCAGTGTGATACCTGCAGTATTGTGGAATACATATTTTAGTGTACCTAGTTGGCATTTTCATAACATCTTTGGCATGTTGCAGTCACTTGTTTCACTTTTTATTAACTGTCAAATTCTAATTGCTTCACCAGGTCCGCGTCTAAAAAGAAAAATAGAGCTATAAAGAAAGGAATATGTTTGTGCAAGTAGACGGCCGATCGGTGTCTTACCTGGAAGTTTCTCAGGTTGGGTGTAGCATATGCCGTGCTTTCGCCGTCGATGGTTGGTATGAACAAATCGATGACAGACTGAAATCTCATTTGTCAAGACTCACTTTGGCCTCAAGGTGCTCGATCAGCTCGATCCGTGGGATCAAACTTGACGCTTGACCCGGCAGCATCGGCCAATCCTTCTTCGACTTGCATCGGTAATTCCGGTTATATGGTACTCAATGTATGATCAATCATTTGTTTTAAGTGAATGATGAAAGATTTGACAGATAAGTGGTACTCCAAATCTGAAGTCGAGAATACCCGAACACGCGCGAGGATTCTTGTGTCACCTCACAGCGCGGCGTGTTGTCACGTCAATTCAATGTGTGGACATGATGAATAATTTGACCGACGTATACTGAGTAATGCGCTCTTGTACTACTTACTAGTCGTATTTAGTGTCACAATTTATACATAGGTTTAACTAACAAGTACGCACTTGAAGCCTAACTGATATATACATATACATACATATATATATATATAGGACAGCACTATTCTAATCCTAGGATTAGAATAGTTATTTGGATCACGGAAGCCCCTATATAAGGCCCGATGGACCCCTCCCGAACTTCCCTAAACTGCCCGGCCCAACCACCCGATTCCCCGATCCCGAGCTGCCCCGACAGAATCCACCTGATCCCCCGATCCCGAGCCGACCCACCCCCCTCCTTGCCGCTCCTCCCCTCGATCCCCTACCTTCTCCCCTCCTCGCCGACGATCTTCACCGGATCCGCCGCCCCCCTCCTTCCCCAGCTCCTGGCCGGCCGGATCCGCCGCCTCCCCTCCTTCCCGGCTCTGGCGGCCGGGTCCGCCACCTCCTCCGTCTCTAGCTCTGCCGGCCACCGGCGCGGGCGAAGCGGCGGCAGCGGACGCCGGCGCGAGGGAGCCCGCGTCGCCTGGACGCGGCGAAGCCGCCATGGACTTCAGGAAGCCGCATCCTCGTCCCATCGCCACTGCCCGAAGCCTTGGCAGACCAGATGACGGCCCCGACGCAAGCTACCGCGAGCGGCGCGACCAACGGAGCAACTCCTCCGCGGAGGTGCCATCTGCTGCGCCCTCAAATTCAGCGGCAACAGTACATGAACTTCCTCCCAATTTTGCCTTCTTCTTCAATCTTGCCTTCTCTGACCTTCTTGCTTCGTGCAGATGAACTTCGCGCCCCCTGCAAGACATGGATTGCCATGGAATTCCTCTCCACGTCCCACGAATTGTTCTCAAGGTGGCCTATCATTTCTTTGGAAAAAGGTTGGCTGAACTTCTAGCCAAGGTATGGTTGAACTTCTTCCTTCTTTCGGTTTGTTATTTGCTTACAGCCATGTGAAGTTCAGGTAGTGTGTGAACCTCAGTCCAGGCTACAAAACAGCATTGTAAAATCTCCATGCTTACAGCCATGTGAAGTTTAGGTAGTGTGTGAGCCTCAGTCCAGGCTACAAAAGCTTTTTAAAAATCTGCCTGCATTCACATGTGGAAAAGCAATGTGAAGTTCAACTAGTAAGTGTGCTAGAGTTCAGGTTGGAATGTATCTATTTATGTGCAAAAAAATAAATAAAGGAAAATAGAACATGCATGTGATATCACATGAAGGTCAGGTTGGTATGCACTAGCAGTCCAACCATTCAAACTCATGAAGGTTCAGGTTTTTTAACTGTAGACAGTATTTCCCCTTTGCAAAACAAGAAGTTCAGGTTGTGGAGAGTGCTCGGTTCAGGTACATATAAGTAATATAATATTGCAGAATTAAAAAACAGGATGTGAAGTTCATTCTGTGAAGGGTGCTCAGTTCAGGTACAAAGGCATTGGCAGATGCTCAGCTCAGTGCATAGTGTGATGTCTCTCACCACTTTATATATATGAGAAGTTCAGTCTGTGAATAATGCTAAGTTCAGTTATGAAGGTATATGCAGATATAACTTGTGTGCTAACAGACATTTTTTCCTTTTATATCAGCAAGACGAGAGATGCATGAAGAAGCTTAGAAGTTCCAGACAAGTACACAATGCAAAGCCTGTACGCGTTGCACCACCCTCTCAATGGGTCACACCTCAAACGCACCAACAGCATTACCAACCTGCTCCAGACAAAAAATGGACGACACCCGAAACACACGGATACTCCCGAGAAGCTGGGTCACAGCCCTATCCGCACAAGTTTGCGCCTCCACCTAATTGGGTGACGCCGGAAATCCCCCGCGGATTCTTTGTATCCACCAGCAGACTCCCAAGCACGCCGATGGAGGAGGGGTTAGCTCAAGTCCTGCGTGTAACTCTGGAGGTTATCTGGTGTGCATCATCAATGCCAAAGCGAAGCAACTAAACCGGATCTGGGACAAATCCAACAAAGAACACACACACGGAGGAGAGTGATCGCACACTACCATTGTTTGATCCTCATGTCGCTACAAGTCAGAATTGTACGGGGCATAAGGTAGATGGATTGCTTGAGAAAACAAAAGAGCAAACCAAGAACAGGATCGCATAATACCTCCACAACCACCTCAAGCAAAAAGAACGCAAAACAAGAGAGAGGCCATCTTCAGCCCTCCTTCCTCCTCATGATCCACTCTGCATCCTGCTATGATTACTCCCCATGCCCCATCCGGAGGGACAGCAACGCCCGGCGGAGTTGCGATCATACACGCACGTAAGTCAGACAAAAAAATTTATATACACATCTTGTGTTATCTGCAAATTTTCTGACCCCTCCAGGATAACAAGTTCATAAACTGCATTCTAAGGGTGCTGATTGGAATTTTTTTTCTTTTTCTGCAGACACCAGATCTACCGGATTATCTAATACCAAGACTAAAGATGCGATTCAAAGATGTAGAGAAATCAAGGGAATTTTATAACAGATACGCTAGACACGCTGGTTTTGGAATCAGGAAAACGGGTGGAAATGACAACCACAAGTATTTTGTTTGCGCCTTCCAAGGGATACACACATCTTCAGTTTCAGAGGCCAACAAGAAGCGAAACAAAACATCACAAAGGACGGGCTGCAACGCAAAAAATGAGGGTGAAGGTGCAAGAGGATGGCACATGCGTGGCAGTGGACATTGAGTACAATCATAATCACCATCTCATGCAAACCGATGACATGCTTTGGTGTTTTGCACTCACACAAGAATTATGACCCCACTATCTTGGAGTACGTAAAGCTCTTGCAGTACCATGATGTCAAGCACACAACAATCATGTCAATGCTATACGAAAATGAAGATGGAAGCTACTTCCTAAGCATGACCGGACGAGACACGCTAAACCAAGTAAGTACTCAAACACCAACATATAGCAATGTAAAAATAGCATCCTAGCTCACAATCCTTTGCTAGCAAAAATGAACAAATGCATGTTTTCATGTGATTTGCGGGAAAGCCATGAATGCAAGGAAAGATGATTTAGATGATGTATTGAAACTTGTTTCATTCTTCTATGACATGTAGTCGATAAATGATGAGTTTTTATATGACTTCCAAGTGGACTAGGACTAGAAAATTTAATACATTTTCTGGTCCTATGCAAGGTGCCGAGGAGCCTACCTATACTTCGGCGTTTGCGTAACATTCGACACGACTTACAAGACCAACAGATTTCACATGCCCCTGGGAGTGTTTGTTGGAACAAACCATCACTTGCAGTCAATGATATTTCTTTGTCATACGATAAGAGAGCGAAGATGCAAAGTTATTCAAGTGGCTCTTCGATACATTTCTACGGTTGCATGAACAACAAGCACCCAACTTGCATTCTAACGGTGAGTTCAAATAAAAAACTCCTCAAGTTTCATCATCTTTTTAGTGCGTGGGTCTGTTTTGGGTATATTTGGTTTTATCTGAAAATAATATACAACAAGCAGTTCAACCACTGTTAGCACATAAGTCCAACTAAACAGTTGAAGGAAGCAAAATTATCTGTCACATGTTTAGAAAAAATTGGTCATGAATGTGAAGTTCAAGTGCAGGAATCATAGAAGTTCAATGACAGATAGATGTAAAGAAGAAAACATGTAACATGTTCAGAAAAAATATAGTTATTTATGTGAAGTTCAAGCACTGCCACCACAGAAGTTCAGCAACAATGCTTTAAGAAAAATTTTGATTGCGACACTACTAGTTTGTCCTAATACTAACTGTGAAGTTCAAGCACTGATACCTCAGAAGTTCAGCAACACTGCTGTAAAGAAAAAATATATGTGACATTCTTAGATACCATACTGCTGCATGTGAAGTTCATGTATTTGTACAAACATAAGTTCACCACCAAGATACAAAGAAGAATCAACTTTCATTTTTTAATTCATGCGGACCAATGCCCATCGATGGCGAAAGCTATACCACAATCATTTCCAAGCGCCAGACACAAGCTATGCGTTGGCACATCATGAAGAAATGCAGGGGAATACCTCGCGTTCTTTGTACAATAAGTATAAAACATTCAAAGAGGAGTTCATGACTATATTAAACTGGCGGCGATGCCAACGGAGTTTGAAGATGCAGGCTAAACTTCGTGCACACGTACAACACGGAGAACGACGGATGATGATGCAGCTACGGAGTGATAGGAAGATGTGGATTTCGGCATATTACAAAAACATTTTCTGTGCTAGAATGACTTCCACACAACGAAGCGAGCATGAACCACGTGCTAAAGAAAGGGTTTGTCAAGGGGACCCGGAACCTACACAAGTTTGCTAGGCGGGTCAATGCTTGCATACAAACTTCGAATCACGAGAAGGAGAGCGAGCAAACAATGACCAGCATGTTATGATGACAAGTACAAAACACCCCCACCATATTCTGTTGTACATTCAATCTTGTGCACTTTGAATTTTAAAAAAATGAAAACCCTGTCTCTGGTTCGACTAATATCTCACTTTTTGTCATGTGCAGACCAATCTCGTGACAAAAACAACTTACGGCTATGAGGAAGACATGTCGATCAAGTACACGAGAGCCGTGTACACCGAGATGAGAAATAGGATGAGAAAGGCAACGCTTATTCCGGCATAAGCGTAAAGTGAAACCAACTAAGTACTTTGTGTACTACCACAACAAGCACAGCAATGATGATGAATAAAGATTTTCTGGTCAAAGCATGAATTCCAGGTTGTAGTGACCCAGAGAATGAAATATACGAGTGTGAATGCAAGCTCTGGACACACGAGTGAGCGAAAAAAACAACCTCATTAAGTAGCTAGGCTGCTGGTATCATATCAAAATTTATGAAACTCATTCTTTGGCTCTCAAACTATGCATTACTGCATTCATCACAAAATGCAGGCCTGTTACGCCTTCACATCATGAACATACTTCACTACCTCAAGCGACAATTTTCCAAACAAGTGTATCCTCAAACAAAGACACAAAGACTGCAAGATCACAACCAACTTTTGATACAAGGGACTACAACACAACGACATCGGATGGCAGCTCAAGGCTATCGAAGCAAGACATATTGCTGCAGCTAAATTTGATGGTTAACAAGAAAGCGATGAGATGTGACCAGCAATATGACAGAGCATACTATGTTCTCAAGAGGCTTGTGGAAGAGCTTGATGCAATACATTCAGCAAATCAAGCGGATGTTGACGAAAGGATGGCTGAAGAGGACGCTGCAATGAAGATGACCTTCATTATTATGCAGCTGAAATGCTCAACGCCGCCGCTGAAGCCAGCCAATACAACCAGGGTGATGGCGGTCAATGGAGCAAAGAATAAAGAAGCGATGAAATTGCCGTTGTATTCTAAAACAAAGGGTAGGAAGAAATTTTCTGCAGCAAAGAAAAGTGGCAAGGGAGCTCAAATAAAGGCACCACCTGTAGGAAGAATCGTCGTGCTCGATCAGAACGGAGTGCCACTTGGACACAGGAAATGCAGTGTGTGCAACCAGGTTGCGGGACACAACAAGCTCACCTGTCCAACTGTAACGCCCGGATAATCATGCTACAGTAATCTCACGTTGATGGTGCCACATCACCTCTGTCGCTGTAGTTAACCACGGGTTAATTCAAAACTGTTTCGAAATTCAAATGCAAATTTATGATAGCAATAAAAGTTTTCAAAAATTAAAACTAAATTGTTCGGGGGTTGCCAAATATTGCATCGGTAATTATGGTGAAGTAAACACCTTTTTATAAAATGCCTAAATACGTTTAAATGAATTAAAACAGAAAAGAAAATACAAAAGAAAAAAAAACCAAACAGAAAACAAAAAAAAAGGAGAAAACCCTCCCTCGGCCAGCCCGACCCAAGCGGCCCATTGCCACCGCCCAATCGGGCAAAGGCCCACCAGCCACTCCCTCTCCTTATCCCCCATAAACCCTAGCCCACTCACCGCACCCACACCCCACTCTCCCCACGACGCCCTCCTCCTCTCTCCCGGTGCGGATCGGGATCCAGGAGGCCGTCGCCAACGCCTTCCCGACCGCCCGTCCACGCCTTGCCCGTTGCCCTACTACCCGCCGTGGCGCCCCTTCCTTCCCTTTCCCGCGGTCACCGCCAGCGCTCGGCGCCACCGTCGCTGCCGGACCGGCCCGTCCGTGCTCACTCGCAGCCTCCCGCGTTCGTCGCGCCGAGCCATCCCGTCGTCGCCTGCGCCGTCTGCGGCCACGCGCGCACCTCACCTCGCCGCCTCGGCGTGGCCATAACCCGTCATGGTTCGCCCGTAGCGTGAACGCGTCACCCGCCGCGCCTACCATGACCTCTGCAGTGGCGCCTCCCCTGGTTGCCAGCGGCTCCTTCAGCTCCGACCGCGCTAAGCCGCGGCGGCTCCCCCATCGCCGGTGGCCTCGCGTCGGCCATCCCGGCCACCGTGCCCCCCCACTTCCCGGCCTCCTGCTCGGCCCTCGCCTGGCGTCGGCACCTCGCCGGTCACGGCCTCGCTCCCTTTCGAGGCGCAGGCTGGCCGCCCGACGGGTGCCTCGCCTTGATTGACCCGCCCCGCCCCGCTGGCCTAATGCCATTGACAGCGGGCCCCTGCTGCCCTGGCTTAAAAAAAAGAAAGAAAAGAATTAAAAAATGATAAAAAAATAAATAAATAAATAATAACTAAAATAATTAAAACATTAATTAATTAATTAATTAATTAGTTAAGTTAATTAATCCTGATTAGATTAACCTAATCACTAATTAAGCTAATTAATCATAGAGAATGACAGGTGGGTCCCCCTGGACCCACGTCAAATTGACCAGGTCAATGGTCAACGTTGACTGCTGACATCACTCGATGTCATGACGTCATCATTTACTATTACGGATAATGTTGGATTAAATAATTAATCAAATTCCGAAATTAATAAAATCTTTAGAAAATCATATCTTTTAATCCGTGAATCGGGATTAAAATATTTTCAACATGAAAGTTGCTTTCGAGCAGCGAGGCGAATCCGGATACGCAGTCCGTTCGTCCGCCACACACCTCTAACATATCAAACTCGCAACTTTCCCCCTCCGGCTCCTCTGCCCGAGAACGCGAAACACCGGGGATACATTCCCGGATGTTTCCCCCCTTCACCGGTATCACCTCATACCGCGTTAGGGCACGCCTAGCATCACGCTTTGCTTTGTCATGCATCATCATGCATCTGTTTGCTTAAATATTCATTGTTTCTTCTCCCTCTTCTTCCGCTAGACACCGAGACCGACGCTGCTGCTGCCCAGTTCGACTACAGAGTTGACGACCCCTCTCTCTTGCCAGAGCAACCAGGCAAGCCCCCTCCTTGATCACCAGATATCGCCTATTCTACTCTATACTGCTTGCATTAGGGTAGTGTAGCATGTTACTGCTTTTCGTTATACCTATCCTGATGCATAGCATGTCCTTGTTACTACTGTTGTTACCTTTACCTGCAATCCTATATGCTTAGTATATGATGCTAGTATTTTCATCTGTGGCCCTACATTCTTGTCCGTCTGCTGTGCTATACTATCGGGCCGTGATCACTCCGGAGGTGATCACGGGTATATACTATATACTTATACATGATACATGTGGAGACTAAAGTCGGTCGGTGGTGGAGCACCCGCGAGTGGATCTTTGTGGCGGAGGCGACAGGCAGGTTGAGACCGCCTAGGAGAGAGGTGGGCCTGGCCTGTTCGGCGTTCGCGGATACTTAACACGCTTAACGAGATCTTGGTATTTGATCTGAGTTGGCTCTGAGCCTATACGCACTAACCAACTACGTGGGAGAGATATGGGCACTTTCGGCGTCGTGGTATCGGCCCGGCACTTGCCGTGACGTCGGCCGAGGCGGGCCGCGCCGAATTGGACTGAACGCCACTAGGCTAGGTCTGCTTCGGCCGCCCTCGCAACATCTTGGTGTGCTCAGGTGATGGGCCCAGACCCACAGGCGCCTAGGTTTAGACCCGGCGTCTTGACCTCTCTGTTGAGCCTAGGTGGGGCTGCGGCGTGTTGATCTTCCGCGGCGAGGCATGACCCAGAAAGTGTGTCCGGCCAAATGGGATCAAGCGTGTTGGGTTATGTGGTGCACCCTGCAGGGAAGTTAATCTATTCGAATAGCGGTGATCTTGATAACAGGGCGACTTGGAGTTGTACCTTGACCTTATGACAACTAGAACCGGGTACTTAATAAAACACACCCTTCCAAGTGCGGATACAACCGGTGGTCGCTCTCTCGGGGATACGAGGAGGGATCGCCGGGTAGGATTATTGCTATGTGATGTTACTTGGAGGACTTCAACCTACCCTCTTTACTGTTGCAAGGCGAAGGTGACGAAGCGTAGTCTTCGATAAGACTAGCTATCCCCTCTTATTACGGCATTCTGCGATTCAGTCCACTGATATGGCCCTTTACATATATCCATGCATATGTAGTGTAGCTCCTTGCTTGCAGTACTTTAGATGAGTACTCACGGTTGCCTTGTTCCACCTTTTTCCCCTTTCTCTACCCGATTGTTGCAACCAGACGCTGTAGCCCAGGAGCCAGACTCCACCATCGAGGTCGACTACTACACCGGAGGTGCCTACTACTACGTGCAGCCGGCCAGCGATGACCAGGAGTAGTTAGGAGGATCCCGAGGCGGGAGGCCTGCGCCTCTTTCGATCTCAGTATCCCGATTTGTGCTAGCCATCTTATGGCAACTTGTTTAACTTATGTACGTACTCAGATATTGTTGCTTCCGTGACTTCGTCTATGATCGAGCACTTGTATTCGAGCCCTCGAGGCCCTGGCTTGTATTATGATGCTTGTATGACTTATTTATGTTTTAGAGTTGTGTTGTGAGATCTTCCCGTGAGTCCTTGATCTTGATCGTACACATTTGCGTCCATGATTAGTGTATGATTGAATCGGGGGCGTCACAAGTTGGTATCAGAGCCGACTGCCTGTAGGAATCCCCCTTCCACACTCCTTGGCCGAAGTCGAGTCTAGACATTGCAAAACTTTTACTAACTTGGATGTGTGCCTTATGGGCCCACGTCGCCATTGGGTGGTACTAGGATCTTTTACTCCTCGACCTTTACTCTAGGACTCTGAACTCTCTTCTACTCGGGTTAAACGAATTTACTAACTAACACTAGGATCCCGTGACCACATTCACCCCAAAGTTGGATAAAGCCATAGTTATTCCTTGGAATTGTATTTTGATCAATTTCCACCTTGTCATTTGACTCCTTTGAAACATCTTTGTTTTGAGATGGAACCCACGAGGCAGGTCGTGCGCCACACGACGGCCATTGGTGCCTCGGGATCACTGCGGTGCTAGCGAGAGATGATGACCTATCTGGTTATCGCTGGCACCACTGAGTACACCGTCTTTGAGGAGTACCGGGACTTTAACCAGAGCGATGCATCGAGCCATCGTCCACCTCTACTCTCGGAGTATGACTCCACCACTGCGGCCGCACACCGCACATGGTGTTGGGGTGACTGTCGATATGGCGATCCACGATGCTGCTTATGCTGCTCGACCCGTCTTCGTGGAGAGTATCGGAGTTGGACACCTCCCCCTTCAGGCACATTGCTATCGCATCTGATGTTGGTGAGGAGGGTTACTACACTGCTGCCTACTCCACTGTCACCCGAGAGCCCTTCTACCATCAGAACTTTGTTCTGCATGGTGATGGGCTGGATCGAGCTAACCGAGCTCTTCGCCACGAGTTGTACACCACCCGTCACCACCTTTACCGTGCTCTGACGCTGTTGCACCCCTTTATCCGATCCAGAGAGTCGCCGCGTTCTGCGATCTACCCAGCCAGGACCGTGATGCCCCAGGGTGTCAGATGGCCAGATGTGGGAGGCTACTCTACCGCACTTGGTCCTCTTCTACCACACAGGTCGGGTTCTGCACTGAGTATCCGCGGCCCCTGTGGCAATCGACGTGGAGGACTATCCGCTGCGCACTACCAGCTTTCGGGCTCTGACTACCTCCGCGATGCTGCGTGGGACTGATGTAGGCTTGCTTGTTAAGTGTTAGATGCATTCGCGCGAGCTGCGTGCCGCCTATGATGTCTTAGTCTATGTCTTGAACCACGTGTACCGAACTCTATGCATGATCCATTTTGTAAGATATGCCGACTACTATGTAGTTTCTATCGTCTTTGCTTTCATTATGCATGTTTCATCATGAATGATTCTTGTCCTTTGCATAATTTCTCAAATGCTGAATTACCCTGTTATATATTAGTGGGATGGTTAGACCAGCTGGTCGTGGTCGTGGTGGCAACTTCCCACCACCGCCTGAGTACATGGCTGGTATGATCCAACAGCTTGAGATGAATCGCCAGTTCATGGAGAACATGATGGCTCAGTTTCCTCGCCCCAATATGGACCAGCAGCCAAACACAGTAACTCTGCAGGATTTCATGCGCCTCAACCCGGTGTGTATCGCAGCTCAACCCAGCCCCGGATCTTGATGGTAGCTCCGTGACATCACCTATGAGATGGAGTCTGCTGATGTAGCCCCCTGACTATGTCACCTTTGCTTCCTTCTTCTGAAGGGACCCATGACTCAATGGTGGGACAGCCACAGCGTACTCGGCCAATTTGGAACAATCATCACCGCCGGACTTCCAAGCTGCTTTCCGTGCCCGCTTCATCCCTCAAGGAGTCATGGACGGAAGAAGCGTGAGTTCATAACCTCACCCAAGGCAACAAGACTGTTGAAGCTTATCGGCGAGAGTTCATGGACTTGTCTCGCTATCTTTGAAGAGGACATTGCAACCGATGCACGCAGACGGGAGAAGTTCCGTGACGCGGCCTTCAAGGCGACATCAAGCTCGCACTTCTAGTGCACGACTTTGCTGATTTCGCCACTTTGGTGAACAAAGCTATCAATGTCGAAACTGGTCTGCAGGAATACCAGAGCTCTAACAGGCGCAACCGTGACACGGGCTCATCTTTGGGCCCTTCCTCGCAGAAGCGCAGGATATGG
The DNA here is from genome assembly GCA_021605145.1 of Aegilops bicornis. Lineage (NCBI taxonomy): Eukaryota > Viridiplantae > Streptophyta > Magnoliopsida > Poales > Poaceae > Aegilops > Aegilops bicornis. The sequence goes on from CM038672.1 coordinate 386,870,569, forward strand.
ATTCCCAACAGCATGTACCAGCCAAATGCACCTGCCCCAAGGCAGAGCTATGCTGCACCTCGTCTGCCTACTCCAACTAGGCAGCCAAAGCTTCCAGCTCCACCACCCCAAGCTCCTGTTCCCACTCCCAATAATGGTTTGTGCTACAGGTGTGGACAACCAGGGCACCGTGCTAGAGAACACAACCAGAACCAGAATCAGCTGGCCCTCCCAGCGACTGGCCGTGGAAGCAACCAGCCCCGCAACAACAATGCCAAGCCTTATGGCCGAGTTCATGCAAACCACGTTGATCTGAACGAAGCTCAAGACCAACCTGCTACTGTGATGGGTACACTCCTCGTAAATTCAGTACCAGCATGCGTTTTATTTGATACTGAGGGCATCGCATTCATTCATGTCCGGAGATTTTGCATTCATGCATGGCATTAAAAGTGAAGACATGAATGCTTCACTATTAGTACACACCCTGCGGGCCAATGTCGAACCTCCATGATTTGCAGCAGCGTCCCGTTGAAATCGAAGAACTGGAATTCCTTGTCTCACCCATCGTCTTTGAAGTCTTGTAGCATTGACCTCATTACGGGAATAAATTGGTTAAAGGCGATATTGCTTCTATAGTTTGCGCCACTAAGACCGTCCATCTGCTACACCCTTGAGATGAAATAGTCACTTACCAAGCTCATACGGTGCAAAATGCCGAGGCAAGGCTCTATGCATTGAATGCATTGAACGCCGCACCCTCGAGGGCATTGAAAACATTCTGCTGTTCGCGACTTCCGTGACGTCTTTCTGAAGAACTTCGAGGATTCCCCGCTAGAGCTGTCGAATTCGTCATCGACTTGAAACCGAGCACCACTCCTATAGCCAAGCGACCCTACAAGATGCCGCCGCATGAACTCCTTGAGCTCAAGGAGGAAATCGACAAGTCTCTTCGCGATGGTTTCATTCGCCCAAGCTGCTCTCCTTGGGGAGCACCTTCTCTCTTTGTCAAGAACAAGGATGGGACAAACCGATTGGTCCAAGACTACCGTCCTATAAATCAAGCTACCATTCAGAATAAGTATCCTCTTCCTCGGATCAATGATCTCTATGATCAACTGGCTGTTTCATCAGTGTTCTCTAAACTCGACTTGAGGTTGGGTTACCACCAGATCCGTGTTCGAAGAGGATATCCCAAAGACCGCATTCGTGACTCGTTATGGTTCATACGAGTACACCGTCATGTCTTCGGCTTAACCAATGCTCCAGCCACCTTCTCTTGCACGATGAACTATATATTCATGGATTACCTCGACAAGTTAAATGCGTGGTTTATCTGGATGATATCCTGATATTTTCCAAGAATGAAGAAGAACATCTTGAACATCTTCGTCTTGTCTTTGGAAAAGCTACGAGAGCATCGACTATATGCCAAGTTCTCCAAGTATGAATTACGGCTTCCGAAGTGACCTATCTCGGGCATGTCATCTCTAAGGATGGTATTGCCGTCAACCTGAACGAGTTCAGGCTATTCTTGATTGGACTCCTCCGAAGAATGTCAAGCAAGTCGAAGTTTTCTCGGTCTACTTGACTATTGTAAATCGATTCGTCGAGAACTTCTCCAAGATTGCCGTGCCTCCGACTAACCCGCTGCATAAGGGCGTCAAGTTCCAATGGATGAGATAAATGTCGGGAAAGTTTCCGGGCACTCAAAGACAAGTTGACTTCTGCCCGATTACTAGCTCCTCCCGATACTAAGAAGGACTTACGTCATTTATCGCGACGCTTCCGTCAAGGATTAGGGCTGTGTCCTAATGCAAGAGCGCAAAGTGGTTGCTTATGCCTCTCGGCAATTGAGCCCTCACGAAGAGAACTACCAGTTCACGACCTCGAACTTCTGCTGTCATTCATTCATGCCTTTGAAGCGATGGCGACATTACCTTCTCGGTAATCGTTGCGAGATCTTCCTTGACCACCAAAGTCACGAGTATCATTTACTCAGCCAGACCTGAACCTCCACAGCAGAGATGGATGGAGACTGTTGCAGACTTTGACTTGGGTATTTCATATACACCAGGCAAGGCTAATGTAATGGCTGATGCCCTGAGTCGCAAGTCTTACTGCAACCACCTCCAGGTTCACAAAGTTCAGCCCTCACTCGTTGAAGAATTTAGAAAGCTGAACCTCCATATTGTTCCTCCAGGTGCACTCGCTCCCCCTCCTAAGGAGTTACGCAAGATGAACCTCCATGTTGTTTCGGGGTTCTCTCAATACCACAGTTGCGAAACCAAATCTTGTGGACACCATCAAATGGATACGTAAATGTGACGATGAAGTCGAGAGGATTAAACGTTATCTCGCATGAAGGAAAGCCCTCATTCTTCCTTTGTGGATGACGCAGCACCTTATTCTTCAAAGGTCGCCTAGTGGTACCGAGTAAGAGGAAAACCTGAATCTGACTCCAAAGGTTATGAAAGAAGCTCATGATACGCCTTTGTCTATTCATCCCGGTAGCACCAAGATGTACCAAGACATTCGTCAGAGATTCTGGTGGTCTAATATGAAGCGAGACATTGCTCGTTATGTTGATGAATGTGACGTTCTTTGTCGTATCAAAGCAGAACATCAAAGGCCTCTTTGGAACTCGCAACCTATCTCTATTCCTGAATGGAAATGGGACCATGTTGAAATGGACTTCGTCCTTGGATTTCCCAAGTCGCGAAAAGGTAATGATGCTATTCTTGTCGTCATTGACCGGCTTTCTAAAGTTGCACATTTTACGGCGGTCAAAGAAACGATCACTGCTAGTCAACTTGCAACTCTCTATATGTCCAGAATTGTTTCACTTCACGGTATTCCACTGGTTATCAGTTTGGACCGTGGCAGCTTATTCACTTCAAGATTCTGGGCAAGTTTCCAAGAAGCTATGGGGACTCACTTATCTTTCAGTACTGCGTTTCATTCGCGGTCACAAGGGCAAGTTGAACGTGTCAACCAAGTTCTCGAAGACATGCTTCGAGCTTGTGTTATTTCCTTCAGCAAGAAATGGGAGGAATCTCTCCCGTATGTTGAGTTCTCTTATAATAATAGCTATCAAGCTAGTCTGAAGATGGCCCCCTTCGAAGTGTTATATGGACGAAAGTGCCAAACCCTCTGAATCGGTCGAAATCGGGAACATCCACTCTTCGGTCCGGATATTATCCAACATGTCAAGAACAAGTCCGCATTATTCGCGAGAATCTCAAGACCGCTCGACCACGTCGAAAAGAGTAATTATGACCGTCATCATAAAGACATGGTCTATCAACTTTGGCGAAAAGGCCTATCTTCGCGTTACACCAATGAAGGGTGCTCACCGCCGGGATCAAGGGCAAGCTAGCTCCTCGCTATATTGGCCCATTCACTATTCTGGAAAGGCGTGGAAAAGTGGCATATCAACTGGAGCTTCCGTTGAACCTTTCTCGGGTTCACGATGTGTTCCACGTGTCCCAGCTCCGTCGCTGCTTCAAGGACCCAATCCGAGCAGTGGATCATGAAGTGCTCGAATTGCAGCAGGACCTCTCCTATAAAGAGCATCCAGTCCGCATTCTCTACCAAGCTGAACGCCACACACGTCAGAAGGCGATCAAGTTCCTCAAGGTCCAGTGGTCGAATCACTCTGAAGACGAAGCCACCTGGGAACGCGAGGATCGTCTTCGTGATGAATACCCCGCACTGTTTCCTTCTACCTCCTAAATCTCGGGACGAGATTTCTTGTAGTGGAGGAGATTTGTAACGCCCGGATAATCATGCTACAGTAATCTCACGTTGATGGTGCCACGTCACCTCTGTCGCTGTAGTTAACCACGGGTTAATTCAAAATTGTTTCGAAATTCAAATTCAAATTTATGATAGCAATAAAAGTTTTCAAAAATTAAAACTAAATTGTTCGGGGGTTGCCAAATATTGCATCGGTAATTACGGTGAAGTAAACACCTTTTTATAAAATGCCTAAATACGTTTAAATGAATTAAAACAGAAAAGAAAATACAAAAGAAAAAAAAACAAACAGAAAATAAAAAAAGGAGAAAACCCTCCCCCCCCCCCGGGCCAGCCGACCCAACTGGCCGGCCCATTCGGCCACCGGCCCAACTGGGCAAAGGCCCAGCCGGCCACTCCCTCTCCTTATCCCCCCCCCCCCCCGCAAACCCTAGCCCACTCACCGCACCCACACCCCACTCTCCCCACGACGCCCTCCCTCCTCTCTCCCGGTCTGGATCGGGATCCAGAGGAGGCCGTCGCCGCCGAACGCCTTCCCCGTCCTCCTCCTCGCCGGTCTTCCCCGACCGCCGTCACGCCCGCTGCCCGTTGCCCTACTCCCCGCCGTGAGCGCCCCCCCTTCCTTCCCCTTTCCCCGCGGTCACCGCCCGCGCTCCGGCGCCACCGTCGCCCGCGCCCTGCCAGCGCGGACCGGCCCGTCCGTGCTCACTCGCAGCCTGCGTTAAATCGCGCGCCGAGCCATCCCGCGTCGCCTCGCCGCCACAGCGGCCACCCAGGGCCGCGCACCTCACCTCGCCGCCTCTGCGTGGCCACGGGCCGTCGCGGTTCGCCCGTCTGCGTGAACCGCGTCACCCGCTGGCGACCAGCGGCCTCTGCTGGCGCCTTCCACAGCTGCCCGCGGCTCCCTTCAGCTCCCGCGCGCTAAGCTGCTTGCCCGTGGCTCCCCATCGCCGGTGGCCTCGCCCGCGTCGGCCATCCCGACCACCGTGCACGCCCCACTTCCCGGCCTCCTGTTCCCTCATCGGCCTGGGCGTCGGCACCTCGCCGGGTCACGGCCTCGCTCCCACGCTCGAGCGGGGAGGCGCGGGCCGCCCAAGCAGGTGCTGCCAGATTGACCCGCCCGCCCAGCGCCTAATGCCATTGACAATGGCCCTCACGCTCGGCTTAAAAAAAGAAAGAAAAGAATTAAAAAATGATAAAAAAATAAATAAATAAATAATAACTAAAATAATTAAAACATTAATTAATTAATTAAGTAATTAGTTAAGTTAATTAATCCTGATTAGATTAACCTAATCACTAATTAAGCTAATTAATCATAGAGAATGACAGGTGGGTCCCCCTGGACCCACACGCCGAATTGACCAGGTCAATGGTCAACGTTGACTGCTGACATCACTCACGATGGCATGTCGACGTCATCATTTACTATTGCGGATAATGTTGGATTAAATAATTAATTAAATTCCAGAAATTAATAAAATCTTTAGAAAATCATATCTTTTAATCCGTAACTCGGATTAAAATATTTTCAACATGAAAGTTGCTCAGAGCGACGAGACGAATCCGGATACGCAGTCCGTTCGTCCGCCACACACCTCTAACATATCAAACTCGCAACTTTCCCCCTCCGGCTCCTCTGCCCGAGAACGCGAAACACCGGGGATACATTCCCGGATGTTTCCCTTCACCGTATCACCTCATACCGCGTTAGGGCACGCCTAGCATCACGCTTTTGCTTTGTCATGCATCGTCATGCATATGTTTGCTTAAATATTCATTGTTTCTTCCCCTCTTCTTCCGCTGAACCTTTGAGACCGACGTTCTTGCTTTGCCCGGTTCGACTCACGGAGTCGACGACCTCTCTCTTGCGAGCAACCAGTGCAAGCCCCTTGATCACTAGATATCGCCTATTCTACTCTATACTGCTTGCATTAGAGTAGTGTAGCATGTTCTTGCTTTCCGTTATACCTATCTGATGCATAGCTTTGTCCTTGTTACTACTGTTGTTACCTTTACCTGCAATCCTATATGCTTAGTATAGGATGCTAGTATTTTCATCTGTGGCCCTACATTCTTGTCCGTCTGCTGTGCTATACTATCGGGCCGTGATCACTCGGGAAGTGGTCATGGGTATATACAATATACTTATACATGATACATGTGGAGACTAAAGTCGGATCGGCTGGTGGAGCACCATGAGTGGATCTTTGTGGCGGAGGCGGCAGGCAGGTTGAGACCGCCTAGGAGAGAGGTGGGCCTGGCCCTGTTCGGCGTTCGCGGATACTTAACATCTTGAACGAGATCTTGGTATTTGATCTGAGTTGGCTCACGAGCCTATACGCACTAACCAACTACGTGGGAGAGATATGGGCACTCGGCGTCGTGGTATCACCGGAAGCACTTCGTGACGTCACGATCGGCGGCGCGCTACCGAATTGGACTGAACGCCACTAGGCTAGGTCGCTTCGGCCGCCCTCGCAACATCTTGGTGTGCTTTCAGGGTGATGGGCCCAGACCCCTGGGCGCCTAGGTTTAGACCGGCGTGCTGACCTCTCTTTTGAGCCTAGGTGGGGCTGCGACGTGTTGATCTTTCGCGGCCGGGCATGACCCAGGAAAGTGTGTCCAGCCAAATGGGATCAAGCGTGTTGGGTTATGTGGTGCACCCCTGCAGGGAAGTTAATCTATTTGAATAGTCGTGATCTTCGGTAACAGGACGACTTGGAGTTGTACCTTGACCTTATGACAACTAGAACCGGATACTTAATAAAACACACCCTTCCAAGTGCCAGATACAACCGGTGGTCGCTCTCTCTCAGGGATACGAGGAGGGGATCGCCGGGTAGGATTATTGCTATGTGATGTTACTTGGAGGACTTCAACCTACCCTCTTCTACCTGTTGCAAGACGAAGGTGACCAGCGTAGTCTTCGATAAGACTAGCTATCCCCCTCTTATTACGGCATTCTGCGATTCGGTCCTTGATATGGACCTTTACACATATATCCATGCATATGTGTGTAGCTCCTTGCTTGCGAGTACTTTGGATGAGTACTCACGGTTGCCTTGTTCCCCCCTTTTCCCCTTTCTCTACCCGATTGCTGCAACCAGACGATGGAGCCCAGGAGCCAGACGCCACCGTCGATGACGACTACTACACCGGAGGTGCCTACTACTACGTGCAGCCCGCTGACGACGACCAGGAGTAGTTAGGAGGATCCCAGGCAGGAGGCTTGCGCCTCTTTCGATCTGTATCCCAGTTTGTGCTAGCCATCTTATGGCAACTTGTTTAACTTATATACGTACTCAGATATTGTTGCTTCCGCTGACTTCGTCTATGATCGAGCACTTGTATTCGAGCCCTCGAGGCCCTCGGCTTGTATTATGATGCTTGTATGACTTAGTTATGTTTTAGAGTTGTGTTGTGATATCTTCCCGTGAGTCCTTGATCTTGATCGTACACATTTGCGTGCATGATTAGTGTACGATTGAATCGGGGGCGTCACACCAACACTCTTGGAAAGAAACGATGCTGAGGAGGTCAAGCAACCCAAGTCTCAAAAACAGCAGCCCAAAGTTATGGAACAAAATAAGGGACCACACCCAAAGAAAGCAAGCAGCAGACTTTGTAGCATATGCAAGGAGTATGAACCACATAATGCAAGAACATGCCGAAGCCTTGAGATCTTTGAAAAGACAAGCAAAATGCGGAGAAGATCTGAAAGCAAGACCTAGAGCCAACAACAAGAAAGTGGTGGAAGATGAAGAGGAAGACGAAGATGAAGACACCGTCGAAGAAGAGGAAGATGAAGAGGAAGAGGAAGAGGAAGTGGAATGCGACGATGAAGAGGAAGAGGAAGATGACGATGAAGAGGAAGAGGACGATGAAGAGGAAGAGGTACATGTCAAGCAAAAACCTCTACCACCAAAGCCTAGGAGGAGCGCAAGGCTCATGAACAGTTAGAATAGGTCAATTAACACAATGCAAACTTATGTCATGTCAATGTGCAGAACATTATGTCATCCCCTGGTAATATACACTGTGAAGTTCAAGTAATATTACTGCAGAAGTCCTGGTATGCTATGCCAGGAATAGATGTGCTGGTGATGTATTGCATGAAAGTGCAAGCAAAAACAAACATGAAAAACATACATTGTGAAGTCCAAGTAATATTACTGCAGAAGTCCTGGTATGTTATGACAGGAATAGATTGGTCGGTGATGTATTGCATGAAAGTGCAAGCAAGAACAAACGTGAAAAACATACGAGAATGAAGTTCAAGTAATATTACTGCAGAAGTTCTGGATTGAAATGAGAGCAAGTGCTCGTGTTGTATTCCATGAAAGAGCAACCAGAAGAAGTTCTGGAATGTAAAATCGATGTAGGAAAAGAATATGCTTAAAAAAATAAAGTTTCGCCGCATAAACTAAGGTTATCAAGCCTAGCCTAGGACAATGTGTTTCAAATGTCAGGTCCTGCTTGGATACGTGCAGAAGTTCATGTACAATGCCGACAAAGATAAAATAAACGTCAACAATATCTCTGCACAAATTTACATGAGTAATACATTCCCACTTGAAAAAACACAAAAAAACAAAATACAGATTCTACGCAAAAGCATACATATTGGTTGGGTTGAAAATAACGAATACATTACACAACACAGAATATCCTCTCCATCTGAAAATAGCAGCCCAGCCACATCTCAAAGCAGTAGTTCAATTCTACAATCATATGTTGGGGGCCCAATAATAAACAACACCAAAAAAATCAAGCAGTTCAACCAAAACCGAGGCAGAAGTTCAGGTACATCTGTTGGGGCAAAAACATTCAACACATGGATACTAAAAATACGACGTAGTACATTGAAATTCACAAAGCCAAATCATTCTTCACACCAAATGCATTTGTCCACAACATCATAAGTAGTAGTGCTTCACCTATAGTAGATACACAAATCACTAAAAACATTCTTACAAGAAATCTTTACGGAATTGTTCAAATCATTGCCAAACCTAAAAATCATGCGAAATCAAATCTACTGAGATGAAACTAATGCTTCAATTCACGGCCAAATGATTTGGATCTCTTTAGGGAGCTCACGACGCATGACTTCATTCTTCTCGCTAAAAATCAGAGTGTGCATGAACTCAGCCTTCCAGTCATCTGAAGCAGCCTGCAAACAAAAAGAAAGGTGAAAACGATGGTTTAGTAACGCATATCTAAAATCACAGAAGGAGCGTCACAACAAAAAAAACACAAGAAAAATCAAAGGATGAGAGACAAGAACAAAGACAGAACATACTTCAACATCACCAAAGTCTTCAACAATCTCGTCGCCGTCAAACGAAGAGCTGAACTTCACGGCAAAGAAACCACAATCAGTACTCTTCTGCTTCGGAACATCGATGAAAGTCGGCCTCTTTGCAATAGTCACCCAGTTAGGCTGCTTGCTCGCCTTGCACGCAGCCTTGTCGTACACCTCCTCAAGCAACCCAACAAATCTCTTTATCTGCCGGAAATGACAAAATTAGATGAAGTCTAAAACATGTTAACCAAAATAGTTAAGTTCAGGTACATAAAAAAACAACACTCGCATAAGATCCACCTAAACAAACTAGCAGAAGTTCTACTTCTAAATGATAGTCAGTTCAAGCAGTATTACCAAAACAGAGACAGCAACATATTTTGTCAACAAAAGGCATAATAATCTCCGTGTCAAACAAGAGAATGTGAAAGGAGGATCAGGCTAAGAAACACTCAAGATATTTTGGCAGTCCCCATGGTAACTCGATCGCGATGTTTCCATATTATAAATGAAAAGTGAATCAAGGATGTCAATGCTGCGACGATATCTATTCACCACGCACACACTGTAGTGCGCCATTGTGCCAATTGGCTTGAATAGAATCAATAAAACCTGCCAAGAATGAAAGGACCGGTGAGCACAAACTATAAAGCATATGTACTGAAGAAACGTCATGAATAAAAACTTATTGACAAACTCAAAGAAAAGGATGCACGTGAAATTAAAAAAAAGCAAGAGTTATGAAAAACTAACCAGCTTTGCGTTAAGAAGGTCTTCTTCCTTGCGAACAAACATTGGGAGGAGAACATGAGATTTTTTTGCATCAAACTTTGGAACTGCTATTGCGGAGAAGAAATCATACTCCAGCAAGATCTTGTGCATTCACCAAAAACACAATTAAAACACCTCCCAGATGCCACTACAACAAAACTAAGGCAAAAAAAAAGGAGATAGGGGTGCAAAGAACTAAAACCTGTATGAAGTAGGGACTAAGTACAACCCTGTCAGGATTAGAAAATATCTCAGAGGTCTCCGAGTTATCCTTCCACAAAGTTATGAGATAATCCATTATGTCTCCTTCCATCTGCTGCCCATCACCGAAAAGCCTATAAAGGAAATCTCCTGGGAGGTCAATCACATTCCCAGGGATGGTAAACATGCAGTAGCTTGTCCTGCAGAATACAAAAGGATGGTAAAAAAATATTAGAAGTTCAGATACAACAACAAAAACAAAAGTCAAGACACTATAACTCAAAAGGCAAGAGGAGACATAAAGCGAAGTTCATATACTAAAACAATGGCGATTCGGACAATACAACAACGAAGTTCAGACACTTCAACTCCAAGGCAAGGGAACGAGAGAAAGAGGGTAACTCACCCAGAATACTTCTCCAGACCTTCTTTACAAAGAACATACTGTTTCAACTTCCGGGCCTCGGATAGATGAGGGTAACTATATTTTTTCAGGGGAGGGACAGGAGAACGCCACTTCAAAGGCAATCTTGATGCTCGCTTGGAGGTAGTTATGTTCCCAGACTCAACTGCCGGTTTCCTCCTGGTCATCACAGCATTCTTCCCACCTCGACCAGCAACAGTTCCAGCAGCACGTTTAGCACTCTTCGGGTAAGCAATCTTCTCAAAATCATCATCGGACGAAATCACTTTTGCTTCGGCTGCTTCGACTGCATCAGCCTTCCTGTAGCATGGGGTTTTTGGAGTACCATGAATACCGCCAGCCTGCTCCCCCAACTTGGAAGGAATGAGGGTCCGAGTTCTATCATCTTCTATCGGAATTTGTACTCATCGGTTCCTCCCTAGGTTTGGTATTCCTGTGACCCGAGGAATGAGTAGTGGTAATCGGTCAACTCCAACGGATCCACTGTCAAAGAAAAAAAGAAGAGAAAACATCACCATTAAAAAACAAATTGAAGTTTAGGAACATCACAATGTGCAGTCCAACTAATAAAACATCACATGATTACTACTCAAGCTGACCTAAAAAAATTAGTTGCAGTAAAAAACTAAATGAAGTTCAGGCACAACTAGAGGCACAGTTCAGGATAAACCGATGAACTCAAAATCATTAAACTACAGCTAACAAAAACCATAGAAAGGCATCATATCTGAAAGTTCAATTAGAAAAAAAAATGATCATGTCCATTTAAGAAATGGAAGGACAGAAATTACTGAAACCAAACACACAAACAAAATTAAAAAAGATAGAAATGTAGTTCATGTACAAAGAAAATGCTCCTCTCCTTCCAAACCAAAGCCAGCCGGATCTCAAGCGAAGTCCAAGTTTGAGAGAAAAAAAAATATGAAGTTCGTGTAAAATGAAAGATGCAAGGTGTAAGCAGTCCAACTTCCAAAATACTTACATGTGTAGTAGCCAAGCAGAGATAGGAAGTCTGTCTCAAACAGGTTAGAAGAAGCGATTGAGTACTGACCACGTCTTCTGATATCGCCAATATTCTCATGGGAATAATTTGCAAGAACCCGTCATGATCACGAATTAACATTCGTAAGCATGAAGAACTCCAATGATCATCGCCATCAAGCGAAGTAAAAAGAACGGTGTTATAACAGAAAAAGAAAGACACCGAAATAAACACGTCGCATCTGAAGTACAACTACAGTTAAACAGAGGTGATAAAGACAAAAAGTCGAACTCATACTTGTTTTCTTCTTTGGGGACATCAATCCAATCCAGAGGAAATTGTCGATGGTAAGCGGATCAAGGGTGTCTCCCTATCGTTCGGGCATCCTTCCAAAGCCTCTTGATGTTGTCGGTCATCCGTCAAACAAAGCGCATACCGCACATTCATCTTTTGGTCCATAGTAGGAATCGAGAAGCTGGAACCTTGAATTCTTGGTCAAGGAATACCGACACCCAATGACCGACACCACCCATGGAAGCAGTGAAACTTCGGGAGGGTCAAAAGTAGGGAAAACAACACGAACAATCATAAACACACGAGTCGTTAAAAATGAGAATTAATATCGAACTGTACAAAAGAAAAAAACAAATATTAACACAGTGGATCGCCTTTGCAAAACTAATCTGAGAGGCAAATAACAATATATTGCATACCGAATCATGTGCATCCATGCTATCTGGACCACTCGCCATGAAGTACTTCCTCACACGGGAATCAAATTGACCTTTGAAAATCTTGTCCTATAATAATGCAGGCAACACCAACATATGAAAAAAAAATACAAAAAAGAGACAAACAAGTTTTAACTAAAAAGATGGTAAGGAAAAAAACGGAAAAGAAATCCTTTGTATGGTTGACTTACACAAACCCAATACGGCGGGATGAGTTTGTGCGATCCACAGTACCCATGCGTGACGGTAGAGTGCACACTCGGCCACATTAGACCGAAGCATTCGCGAGGACCAAAAGATATTGTGACATCTTCAGCGAAGCTTCACACTCCTTGTTTTGGAACATAATCATTGATCTAAAAAGCGAGCAGTAAAAGAAGTTGACATCAGAAACTCGGGAAGTTCGTAACACATGTTAGCACGAAGTTCAGCTATATCACAACAGCGATACAGTACAAACGATGCGGTAAGTTCAAAGACCAGAGAAGTAAAAACAAAGAAGTTCGGTACTTAGAGTTGGGAAGTTCGGTAAGAAACCACAGGCAATTCACGGGGGCACATGGATGATGTAAATATTGAGCAGCTGCACTCACCTCTTGGAACGATCATTCCTAAGCCTAGTTACACTGTAATAAAAGGCATCAACCTTCTTTTGGACGACAGCAAGGTCGCTATCTGCTCACCAAAAAGAAAAATAGCAATTAACAGCAACACTCAAAACACATAGATTCACGACAGTTATCAATTAAGACCAACATTCAAGCACAAACATTCAAAAACATAAGCACATCTCAGCTGCTACATCAGAAAGGATAAAACCACAGCATCATAGACATCGCAACACATGCATTACAAACCTCCACCCACATAGAAAAACAGGTTCACTTAACATTCTTTACAACCCACACGACAAACAACAAAACCAGAAGTTCAACATAGACCACACAGGCAGTTCACAGGGGATATCATGGACTAAAAACCAAACAACAAAGAGAGGAGGGATGGGGAAAGAAGAGAAGCATGCTCCTCTCTTCATGGATCCTTGCCTAGACCGGTGGCGACCTTTGGAATGATCAACCTCCTCTCCATAGGTATCGCTTCGGTATCTTCATCGCTCGTCTTCGGTGAAGCGTTGCGGCGTCGTCGGGAAGGACACCAAAGCATTGTAGCAACCGGAGAATCTGAAAGAAGAAAAACATTTGGTTGTGCCTGCGGCATCAACATCAACTCGATGGCTCTGCTGCGGAGACTTCTCCGGGCTTGCGGCAGATACTACCACCGGTTTATGCAGCATCAACATCAAGCGATGGATCTGCTGCAGGATACTTCTCCGGGCTTGCAGAAGTACTACCACCAGTTGTACAGCAGACTCAACATGATCTTTCTCCAAAATAATGTCTCCGGTTGTCTTGCCACCTTTCGACGCCGAAACCTCGGCGCCAACGGACGATCGAGGTTCGATCGAGACCACCCGTCGGAACAGCCGGTGCACAGAGGCGGACATGTCTCATGACCTTCTCTGGAGAAACACTAACATCTTCATTCTGCTGCTCCAAAAAGAAACAAAAAGTCATTACAAAGGGTTGATTGAACCTCATGCACAGGGATAGCAAGTCCGTCTCAGGGGCAACAAGACAAATGGACAAGAAAAAATGGTACTTTATTTTCACTGCCATGAACCTCATCAACTAATACATCACTAGAGGGGCAAGGATCATGCACAGGGGCAGCTTCATGCACAGGTAAAACATCCTCCCTAACCCCAGCACCATCATCAACAGCCTAGAAAAATAATCATGTACAAAACAAATACATAATCAGCAAAAAGTTCACGTTACATAATCAGAGAAGGTCAAGTATCACAATTGGCACAAAATGGAAGTCCAAATACAGTAAACATAGTAGACCAGATATCAAACTACCATTAAGATGCAAAAGAAGACAAAAAGGGAAAGTCATCAAAAAGTCATAGAAGTTCAAGTGCAGAAGCACTTGAAGTTCATGTCCTATAAGCAGAGAAGGTCACCTAAGAAAATCCTAGTACCAAAAAAAAAGACTAGAAAATAATCATGTAGAAAACAAATACCTAATCAAGAGAAGTTCACGTTACATAATCAGAGAAGGTCAGCTATCACAACTGACACATCATGGAAGTCCAAATACTGTAAACATAGCAGATAACATACCAAACTACCATAAGATACAATAAGTAACAAAAAAGGGCAAGTCATCACAAATCATAGAAGTTCAGGTGCTGAAGCACTTGAAGTTCAGGTCATATAAACAGAGAAGGTCGCCCTGTAACTGCATAACAGTAATAACTCAAAGCTAACAATGAACACTATTGCAAAAAGAAATATCAAAAGCCAACTTAAACAAACCTCTTCGGTACGCTCCACATGGCCTCCTTCACGACCCAAATGAACGGGGTCCTGCCTCTGAATCTCTCTCACAACAACACTCGCCTCATCTTCATAAGGCTTGCATCGGGTGTCCTGCATTTCCTTGAACAACACAAAACTAGCCCGGAGGTGGGAAGTACTCTCACGAAGCTCGGCAAGATATTTAGCTTCAATCGACAATATCTCCTTCGAAGACTCAGAATCAAAACCGTGGCCGGGAGGAAGAATACCGATCACGCGACTAAGGCGCTCAACCGTTTTGAACACGGGCCATCTCTCCACAAACAGTTTCGTAAGTCCATCAATCCTAGAAAGGGAAATATTCGCGGAATCGAACAAACTATCGGAAGAAATACCACCTGCAGCACTCACACGGGCAGAAGAACCTCCTGGACCTACAGGGGGGCACCAGTGTTAACATCCCACGAGAATTCAAATCTCGGAGAACTTCCACTAGCTAGGTCGGCAGCACGAGGCATAGTAAGAACAGGGCGTTCAATGACCCTAAAGAACACAACCTCAGCCTGTGTCTTCCACTGCATATATGAAAACAAAAATCAACACGTCACATAACAAATGAAAAGAACATCAAAGCGTAAATCTGTAAGGCGATGTCGAGAAGTTCAAGTTATGTCTACACAAAACTACACCAAAAATCCAATAATGCCTACACACGCAAAGACATTTGAAGTCCAACTACGTCTACATAGGCGGTACAACCATGTATGAACACTAGTTAACATGCTTTCAAGAATGTTGGAAATTTAAAAGCGGAAGTTCAACCATGCATACCAAGGCGGTAATCAAACATGTATCTCGAAGTCCAACTATGTCTATATAGGCGGTACAACCATGCATGAACACTAGTTTCAAGAATGTTGGAAATTTAAAAGCGGAAGTTCAACCATGCATACCAAGGCGGTAATCAAACATGTATCTCGAAGTCCAACTATGTCTACATAGGCGATGCGACCATGTATGAACACTAGTTAACATGCTTTCAAGAATGTTGGAAAATTAAAAAGCAGAAGTTCAACCATGCATGTGTAACAACAAAAGTTTAGATTATTTCATATGAATATATCCAGAAGTTCACGTATGTACATAAAGGCATTAATGCCATATAAGCCAAGCAGTTAAGCTAATTTACCATCATCTATATGAACCAGAAAGGTCATCTATGTACATAGCAGAAGTTCAACCATGCACACAAAAGGCCTTTGCTAACTACACGTAAAAGAAGAAACACTCACGGTAGTCTCCCAAACACCCAGGTTGGCTGGAGTCGTCATCACCTTTCCGACCAAGTCAGCCGCAGCGAGCTCAAGAAGCTTAGCCTGATCCATGTAATTGATGCGAGGCGTCCTCAAGTCAACATTAGGCGTCTTGCCAATGATAAGGCAGTCCAGGTACATAAGAAGCGGTGCGATGGCACAACCTGTGATAGCTTTGCCTCTGCTAGTACCTTGCTGATACCTAATAACAGCACTTCGAAGGTCATCAACAACCAACTGGCAGTAGTCCATATCTGCCATATCCTCAAACACAAGATTATCAGCCATTGCTGCCTCTCTGGACACTCGTGTAGGCGTTCGAGGATAACCACCTTCATGAAAACAATCGGGTAAAACACTGCAGAGCAAGATCATCCTTCGTCTCATCCTTCACAAGATCCGCGAGGATATTCCGCGAATCCTTTGTCTTGATGTCGTCACTCCTAAGCGTACCCAAGCTTGCCCTTCAACCTCATAACAGCGTCATCAAACCCATCATTCAAGGCCTAGGAGGGGTACGATTACCTTGAGGAATCCAAACAGATGGTGAATAGCATCACTTGTGTCTGCAGAACCTTGTTCGCCTCACCCATATCCGTAACCATGGTTGCGGCGTCAATCCTCATGTAGATGTTGCCCATCAAAGGGCGAGAAATGTTGGAATCAACCTTGAGTCAAACACACAACCAAAACCAGCCTTGATAACCCTCGTCTTGTGCCTAGGTTGTAGCATTTTCGCACACGTCTTCACCTCTCCAAGTGAGCAGCGAACCGTCTTGTTAAAACGTTTCGCCTCACCTCCTCCTTGGCCACCTTCTTCGAGCGCTTTGCATCCTCTCTTCCTCCTCTCAGGCCGCTTCACAAGCTGATACTGGAAAAAATGAGATACACAAGCTACACCAAAATTCCACTAGTGCCTACAAAATTACAAACTCAGTACATTTCAGAAGTCCACCTATGTCTAAATAGGCGATCGCCATGTATGACCGAAGTTAACATGCTAACAAAACATTGGAAATTTACATGCCAGAAGTTCAACCATGGCAAGGCAGTAATAAAAAATAAATACCAGAAGTCCAGCTATGTCACATAGGCAATACAACCATGTATGACCAGAAGTTAACATGCTTTCAAATTCTTGAAAATATACAAAGCAGAAGTTCAACCATGTATGCAAAAAGCAGTAATCAAACATATATCTCAGAAGTCCAACTATGTCAACAAAGGCAGTACAACAATGTATGAACACTACTTAACATGCTTTCAAAAATGATGGAAATTTAAAAGAGCAGAGGTTCAACCATATACACTAAGGCAGTAATAAAACATGTATTCCAAAACAATTAAGCTAATTTGTTCATGTATATACCCAGAAGTCCAACTATGTACACAAAGGCAGTAATACCGTAAAAGCAAAGCACATCGGCTAATTTATTCGTCTATATGGAGATGGAGCAAAAGGTCACCTATGTACGCCAAGGGAGTGCTAAAAACAAAATAAAACTACAGCAAAATAGCGGCAAATGCTCTAAAAAACAGTAAACATGGGACATTAATACCTGATTAGCGGCAAGAAGATCGCCGATGTCGTCCTCATCAACAACATTGAAATCAGCATCATCCTTGTCTTACGGGTTAACACGAGAACGCTTCTTCGCACCCTTGTTGACCTTTGCAGGTGGAACCTTGCGCTTCACGCCGCATTTCTTCCCCTTACCAGATGCACCAGCACCAAGCGGAGAAGGTGTAGGCGCGGCAGTGGCAAGCACACGAGGACTACGGCGTGGCGTACCACCGAGGCGTAGCCCTTCATCTTCAGCAACTTCTGCAGGCCTTGAAACATGTGGGCTCTTACGAGGAGTAGCGCACCAACTACTAGCTTCCTCGCGGCAGTCTTCTTGATTTTCTTCTTAACAGGGACAACGGTGCCATCACTACCACACGCAAGACGTCTCCCTCAACAAAGTGAGCTCAGCCGCATCTAAGATCCAGAACATCAGAACCTTTCTCAAGGCGGGCCGCCCTCTTCTTGTCAAAATCTTCTCGCTTCTTCCTCTTACGTTGGTCCTCCAGGAGAAGCTGAAGAGGCACATCCTCGGGTTGTGTGACAGGTTCAGTGCCATCAACAGACTGCGACTGCGTCTCTGACATCTGAAGAGAGCACAAAGGATCCTGAGCATAATCACAACCTTTGACTGACGGAGCCCCCTCCTCAGCAGCAGCAGGGGTTTCTGATAAACCCAAATCAGATAAAACATCATTGATGGTGTTCAAAGCTTCCTCCTCTGTGGACACATCTGCAAAGAACACAAAAAATCGAAGCAAAAAATAAAAAAATAAAGGAAAAATAACAAAAACAAACAACATGAACAAGCTAAAAAACATGGTTCAAAACTTTAAAATTGAAAAGAAAAGGGGTTTCACATACTAGGTGAAGCAAGAGCTGCAGAAGCAAGATCCACAAGGCTTGAAAAATTCTCAAGGCTCGAAGCAACCTCAGCAATCACAGTCAAAGGAATAATGGGTGATTTAGCCGCATCAGATGTTGGAGCATCAGTATTAACCTCTGAAGCTCCATCTTTATCGCAGGCATTTTTTTCAGAACTATTCAACTCGTCACCAACTACAAAAAATGCAAGTAAAAAGGGCAGCTGAGTTCTAATGCACAATCATACACAAAAGGGACTTCTACTTTTACTTCAATGTCCAATACCCTGAAGTTCAACAATAACTAACAAATCAGTAAACATAACAAAACAATCTAAAAATTACATACTAAATATAAAAAAACACTACACCAGAGGTGATACTACATACAAGATTAATCTCCTGAAGTTCAACAATATAAAACAAAGCAGTAAAACAAAAGGAGCATAAACAGAACTTCAACCAAATTTCATCACAATCAAAAGACAACAAAAATAAATAAAGATATGCACTTTAAATATGAAATGGCACACACATAACCTATGTGTAAAAATGCATACACACAAAACTTGTTAGAAGTTCACACTACTAAGACTGGCAGTCCAACATAAATACCAAATGAAGAAATGGGCAGACACATATAACAATACTACTATTTATAAAAAATACAACTCCATTAGGATACAGGAGATGATTTTGAAGCCATGACAACACAACCGCCTCGATGAATGCCCAAACACTAGAACAACTCAGAACGCAGAAGATTAATTCCATATAGTTAGCAAGTACAAAAACATACAACAAAATGCAAAAAAGGAAACTGAATCAAACACTAGAACCAACTACAAACAGCTAGAACCAACAAGTATGAAATAGATGACAGTAGCACATATAGGCAACCACAACAAAAAACGTATCCAGAAACTAACTACAGTGTCCCAAACATAATATAGACCTCCAAATCCACAGCACTAATGACATTAGATACAACAGATCTAGCATCAACAACCACACCACAACCTCTCTGACATGCACCTGACTCCTAAAATCAACAAAGGGGAAAAAGAAAAACCACACACAAGCATATCACAAACAAATCTGGCCGCTGGGAGGGGTGCATTCCAACCACCACACGACCAAGAATCCTACCTAATGTACAACCAAACCATCAGAAAAGGGGGATAGGAGGCGGACGCGAGAGCAAACAGAGCAATCATGGCAGGCCTCCACAGATCTGGCGAAAGTGAATACAGGCATTAGGGGGGAGGGGCGCGGGGCACAGCGTTTGTACCTCTCCAAGCAGGATTCCGCGGCGGTTCTTCACTCCCCACAACGCCACACGCAAGCAGTTGCCGCCCTCGCTTCAGAGCAGAGGATCGCGGGCTGGGCGAGGGAGAGCGCGGGGCGGGGGGAGTAATAGGAGCGGGGGAGTGCGTCGGTTACTCCACTCGCGAGCGCACGGGACAGTGGCGGAGAAATCGTGGGGAGTAGCTGTTGAAGGAGGCAGCGGAGCAATGGAGAGGGAAGAGAGAGTGAGCGACAAAGGGAGAGGAAATTTCTGACAGGTGGTGGCAACGGAGATGGCCAGTTAATGCATGTCTGTCGTGGGACTTGAAGCCACACCAAATTTACAGTTTTACCCCCCAAGAGCTAAAATAGTAAATACATGTCTAGATAATTTAAATGCACCATTTGAATGCATCTATTATTATGAGATAAGATCACAAAAACATCAAAGCTGGTATCCTCAAAGCCAAAAAATAGATGGCAAAATAAACTACTAAAGGAAGAAGGATACATACCTAAATATGCCCCTAAAAACCAAGATAAAAGAAGTTCAAAAAATAAAGAACAGAAGTACAAGTACTATAATAGAAGAAGTAAATACTTAACAATAAATAAGCCATAAAGAAACAAAAAGAAGTAGTTCGGGGCTTTGGCAAAACCTCAAAATCACCATTATAAAAACAATTAGCATACAGAAGTTCGAGATAGTTACTAACTGAAGACCAAACAAATACTATAAGTACGAAAACATACTAGAAAAATATAAGAAATATACGCATATCCGTAGGAAAATTACATGGTTGCTCATGGGTCTATCAAAAAAATCCGAAAGCAATGCAAAAATACAAAAAATAACATAAAAACAGAAAGAAATACAGAGGGGCTTGCTTCCAATTACATTGCAAAGAACGAAAAACAGAAGTTCAGGTATGGACAATACAGAAGTCCAGCTTGTACAACAACCGTTAGATGATCTGGAAAAAAAGTGCATTCATACTTGGACTAATCAAAATGATTGCCCACGAGACAAACTTTAAAAATAACATCTCAGGAACTAAAATTATAAAAAAAAAATAAGAAAATATATAGCACCATGCACCTTCGCCTTGCAACATATTGGATGCAATCTGGAAACACAAAAGTTCAACCATTAATTAGAAAGAAGTCCAGCATCTTTTGAAGATAGTGATTATTGAAAACAACAAACATCAACTGAAGTCCAGCATATATCTAGAACGTAGAAGTTCATGTGCAGAAGTTCTAGCAGTCCAGCTTGTACAACAGAACGAAAATTGATTGAAACAACAACCCCGATTAAATTTGGTTCCCAGATTTAATCATTTGGGTCAATTCCGACACGTCAACAGCCATTTCGAACATCGTCATACTCCAGATAAAACATCCAAAAAAGATCCGCCATCAACAATCAGTGGGCTCGAACAACGAACCACGACGGGAGGCGGAAAGTGCAATCCGCAAATTCGGAATGAATGAGCCAGCCAAATCGAATTAACAAAACGGGAAGGATTCAACCGCATTTCGAACGTCATCAGTTTACAGATGAAAAACAAAATGATCCCCATCATATTGTCGCTCGAACAAAAAAACCACGGCGGGAGGCAGAAGATCCAATCGCCGGATTTCGATTTGTATGAGCCCGAATAATCAAATTAACAACATGGGCAGCATTCTATCACACTGATGCACGCCAATCCACACCCAATTTGAACAGAAAACCTACAAATCTACAACAGCGGCCGAAACCAATCCCGCAGATGAAGAACAGATGTGGTGGAACACCAAATCGAATTCGTTCGAAAATAACAACAAATCATGAAGTAAACTCGTACCTAAACCCAATTTTCATCCTGTTATAGATCCTAGAACATCCAGTACATGCAAAACACTTGTGACAGACCCATGTTCATCACCACCCGAGAGTACATCCGCCAAAGAGCTAGATTCCTAATCAAAACAAGCATTTAGATTCTAAAAACCGTGTAAATGTTACACTTACATCGCCAACAACACGAATGATCAGAAAAACTCACAATAGAAGGCACGGTTGCGAAGATAGCCCGAAGGTCGCGTTCGTACAGAGGGAAGTTCAGGCCCGTTACTCGGGCAGTTCAGGTTGTGATCAGAATATTATTCTGATCCCGTGATCAGAATAGTGTTTATGTGTGTGTGTGTGTGTGTCTATATATATATATATATATATATATATATATATATATATATATATATATATATATATATGGCTTCGCACAAAGATCTCCATCATCATTATCAGTACATCCTACGCAGGTGAGTTAGGATGCACTTGATCCCAGGAAGGTATCTATCCTTCAAACCAGAGGAGTGCTTCAAACTAACAACAGTACATAATATCCAACAAAAGTTGTGCATATTTGCTATTGGCATGAACCACATCGCCGCATGTCGGGTTTGCAAAAGCCATCCATCGCATGGAAGCTTGATGCCTTTCACACATCAAGATTATCGGCAACAAGGCGTGTCGTGAATCTCTGGATATGGTGATTCATGAAACCCATGGTATGATGTGTAAACACAGCCCCCCTCACGAATGGAAGTTGCATAACACAGTAATCATCGCCGGTGATATGATCGATGATTGGTTAGATGATCGGATAATTGAGCCCGATGAACAAGGAGTGATTGCCGAGGCTGTAAGCCCGCCTCCAGTTGAATACGCCTGGCCCAACGGAGCTGGGATCTTTCTCGAACACGAAGCAGCCATAGCCACCAATGTCACGAACGCATACGCATTGTCTGCATGTGGTTTGATTTAATGGTTTGGTCAATTTAGTGCGTGCGAATGAGCATCAAATGACCGTCGTCACCGAACGAAGCGATAAACCAAAGACCCATCGGCTGGTATGATTCGAATCCTGAATCATGAAGGCCAACGCATTCTTTCTTTGCAACAATTCAAATTGGAGACCAAAAGGACAAAAATAAACAATCATGTTCGGAGTATGTGTGGATTTAAGATTATTATAACGGTGACACATATCATAGGCAGAGAATTGCAATGCCGTGGTCATAATCATACCCCAAGTTAAAAAATAAGCCAATGGCTTTCATATTCTAGCAACATGTCATGGTTCAAACATCATGTAACAATGAGAGGAAAACAGCTATGATAGCGCCTACTCATATTCTACCATAGCACTTACTACTACTATTCTCATATCAACTCTAAGCAATAACATGGGTTGTTATAAAAATCTTGTAAACGAGAGTAACATATAGCAATCATGATGTTATGCTCATAATATGTATTCTAACAATCATTAGATGCCAATTTTTCTCATATCAACTCTAACAATAACATGTGTGGTCATAAAAATCTAGGAAATGAGAGGAACATATAGCAATGATGTGGTTATAGACATGCTATGCATTCTAAATTTGTAACAAATGAGCGAGCGATCGTATTCATAAGGTAAAGATGAGATGAGATAGAACAATTACACGACGATAGATTCCACCAGTATAGGCAGCCAATCTGTGTCGATCAGCGTAAACGATGCCATCGTGCACTATAACATCGCATGTAAATGTTGCCTCAACAGGATTGATGATGAGCCATAACCATGTATGGCGACCGGATTCGAATAGACTAATCCCATGTTGAACAAGGCAATGAGCTTGTAATCCATGTAGTCTTACGATGGTGTGGGCACTTCACAGATTACAACTTTCTGCAAACAGAGGTCAAGCCAAAAGCTTGACGCGTCTCGTGCGTAGTAGGCAGGAGTGTCCGGCGGGCCGCGAGGCTCGATGGCGGCGATATCCAATGATGGAAGCGTGATCTCTCGCTGGGTGTAGATATCCACGAGACGCCACGGACTACCGGTGTGGTGGATGAGGACGATCCAGTTGGCCTTCATGCCCGCCCGAGTGGTCGCGCGCATGAAGGGCGGTGGACGGGTAGTGGTAGCATGTCGAGGGGCACCACGGCAACCTCCGTAGGATCATCAAGTCGGTGTCCGGGCCACCTGCGAGGATCGGGCATCAGCAAAGGGGTGTCTTGAAAAGAGTCGGCCGGTTGCGAGCCAGTAGACGGTACAAAGACACCGAGCATGCGGCCGACGGACGGTCCGAAGTAGGTCCATACGACTCTGATCTGCTCCAAGAGAACATCGAGGAGGAATTCCAATCGCGTCTCTGCGTGTCAGTCTGTTCTGCCATTGGGTTTTTCGGTGCTGCGAGCGGTGGGAAGTGGATTCGGTGGCGGCGAAGAAGCTTCTCCTTGTGTGGCCGAGCGGTGGCGGGGGATATGGTACGCGAGCTACCAAGGAAGATGGCGTGGCGGGCGGCAGTGAGC
The DNA here is from genome assembly GCA_021605145.1 of Aegilops bicornis. Taxonomy (NCBI): domain Eukaryota; kingdom Viridiplantae; phylum Streptophyta; class Magnoliopsida; order Poales; family Poaceae; genus Aegilops; species Aegilops bicornis. Next base: position 386,894,468 of record CM038672.1, read on the forward strand.
GGGGTAAATGGTGTGCCGACGATGGGGAAGAGAGAGGAGGAAGAAGAAGAGAGGAGGAAGAAGAAGAGAGGAGGAAGAAGAGTGGAAGACAGGGAAGAAAGTGCATTAAATCTCAATTCTACTAGTACTAGTACCAGGATATAGGCACCGTCCTTCGGAGTGTAAATAGTTACACTGATGACATGTGGATCTACCACAAGAGGGCCCATATGTAAGTTAATGGAGGACAGAGGTGCCTAGGCGTATTTGCGGAAGCGTGCTCTACTGGCAAACATGATGGCAGTACTGGGTAAGGCTGATTTAGTAACACCAACACGCTGGTTCAGCTTATTAATTACATGTCCCATCTGCTGCAGCGTGTATTGTCACTTCACTGCGAAGACTAGTTGAATAGTTCTCTCTGACCGAGATGGGGAATAATGGATCGCGAGGACTTCCTTTCTACAGTACCCCTATGCCTCTATGCTCACTTCACTCATTTTACTCCGTACCTAGTCACTTGTTGAAATCTGTAGAAAGACAAATACTCCGTATTTGGGAACAGAGGGAGGCTTTTACTCCGTACTATTTGGGAACAGAGGGAGTATCACCATATGGAGGGAACAGAGGAAGCTTGAAATATGAACATGTCAATGGGAGGGAGTAAGCCCCATGCATGCATGCATGCATGCAACATGCAACACTCACACGTACTCCACATGGACACACGCAACACTCATGCACCCATGCGGCACAAAGCACACGAAGCAACACACACGCTCACGCTCAAGTGCTCAACCTACTCCCTACGTCCGTGAAAGACTGTACATTTAGAGATTTACACATTGACCAGGGTATAATTAACGCCCAAAAGTACCAGACTTATGTGTGCATGCGAGCATTGAGATAAGAAGATTAAATGAAGGCTGTTGCATGCTATAATTAAGGATAGACATGTAGCCTATACCTAAAGCACAAGTTGGTGCATTAGTCAATCAATATCGATTTAGATTAAAGGCTAAATGCATCGGAAGTGTAGATGTACATCATGTACTACTACACTCTTTGTTTTATAGCCGATGTACACTCTTTGTTGGAAGACCGAGGGAGGACACGTGCATGCACTCACATACACAGCCAGGGCGGTTCGGGCGCAAGGGTTGGACTCGTGCCGCGCTTGCGTAAAGTTTTGTTTAACTGATTTCTTTGCTCTGCCAACTGACATGTGGGACCCAGAAACCAGGTGACAATTTAACCAGTCAACAAAGTGCCACGTCGACTATGTGCCCGGTCAGTAGGGTGCAATACCGTGCTCTACGATGAGCTAGTGATCGTATAATCGACGCAAAACTATATATAGTGACCGTAAAGAGCGTATTGTTACATACGTTGACCGCTAGTGTATTTTTCTCGTTTCAAATTAAGCCATATTAATCGGAAAGGACGTAGTATGGACTACTACTAGTACTAGTACTGCTTTGATGTGTCTCGTCAACTCGCTGAACGAGGAGAAGCTTGCTTACTACGCCTCTCCCTCGCCCACGCGCGTGGTGGTTCGCAGGACGAGGAGAGGGTTTTGACTACAGCGCCCTCTCCCTCTCCCTCTCCCTCTCCCTCTCCCTCGCCCTCGCCCTCGCCCTCGCCCTCGCCCTCGCGGTGGACGTGCAGCAGTTCAATCGGTGTCAGATTGCCAGAAGCATATTGTACTGTAGTATCATCATTGTTGGACCTTCCGAAGAGGCGAAGAGCCAAGTGCAAGGTTCATCTGATGCGAACTATTGAACCTCTGTAAGTGGCAAAGAGCCAAGCGCAAGGTTTTATAGGAGTTGTCGTCCTAGTAGGAGTGTACTACAACTATAGCGAACGATGCTACTGTATGATGCCACCACGTCACATATATCCAAAGCTGTCCCACCTTTTTTCTCAAAGAGCGTGTTGGAGCCCGTGCAACAACCACACAAGTTGCACGTACACATAACACATTTGCTAGTAATAAATTCTAAAGGACAAATGCGAGTATGCCACACAAGTCCATCTCCAATTCATGTGATAAATTTGTGCACGACTAGTCTACATATATACACAGCGCTACCGTTCACAATTACCGTACTCCACTTACACGTTATAGATGGGCTACATGTCCTCCTCCAGGTTCCAGTCCCATGTGTTCCTCATGGATGGCCTCACCAATAGCGGTGGGCAACGGGAATCATTGTCGCAGCTTTCTAGTCTGGTTCCACACGATGGAGACTCATCCAAGCTGAAGCGGCATAAATCAGGGATAGCGTGTCCCAGCATGTCGTTCATCTGGCGGTGCGCACTGAAGACACAACCATGCTTCATGAACGGCAGGCCTTCCATGTCGTGCACGGAAGGTGGCATCCGCTTCACAATGGGGTAGCTGTCCCCGATGAAAAGCGACTACTCTCCAAGAGTGTTCCTCGGCACCCACGTAGCATCATAGGGGTCGAACTCTGCGTCATTCATCTGGTACACGCGGCATCCCAGATCTAGACACATGGTGGCGTACATAGTCAAGGTCCATACATAATAATGTTGTGCTCAAATATGGCGGTCGATGTCTTTATGCGGCAAATAGTACTACTCGGTATAGAGGAAGTAAAATAACCGGCTTATTATGTATAGCCACTCTTGGCTACATGGATGAGATAGTAAGACATGGAAAAACAAAAATGGTGGCAGCTAGTGGGTTCAAGTCTTCAAGGGCCTAGCTAGCTATCTGGCGTCCTCCAAGGTAAAAATTACTCCTACTAGTACTACTAAGTATACTACTAGTACAACAATGAAAGAGAAGGCGAGAGGGTTAAAAAATGGAATACCTGGGTAGATGGTGATGGTCCGATCGTGGTGGATTGTGTGACCATGTCGCACATCAGTGGTACCATGGGTAACGACTACTAAGATTGTTGATCCCAATATGCCAAAGTCAGCTACAAGGTTCCAGGTTAGACCGAATCACGGATGCAAATGCACATCCATGATCGGCGATCTTATTTTGATCGGGGGATGGCTGGTCCCTGCAAAATAATGGAGTACCGTTAGGGATGCAAATGATGGTTTGTGCATTCCGTTCATAATCTCCCGTACCGTAGGATGGCAACCAGATGAAACAAGTCCACGGCTTGTCACCGCGAAGATGCGGCCTAGATGGCGCACGGTGTCTTGAGCGTGTAGGGGTACAAATCTGCCGCCGCCAACATGCGACCTCTGTTATTCTTGCCTCTTGCATTGATGGCAATCCTTATGTCGAACACCGCGATGAGATAGTAATCATCGTAGCCGCGTCGCTTTGTCGGCGGGTCCGCAATTGCTATCTTCTTCAATCTCATGTAGGCATCATCATACATATTCAAGCCCAGCCAGTCCGGAAGGCCAATCCCAATGGTGGAGAAGGGTCTCACCGAACGGCCGCACTGCTGTGGATGTTGTGCAAAATGATGGTGGTATCCGGCCGGAGGTATGCAAGCCAATCTTCGTTGGCACTGACCCAGACCTATATATAAGACGGTGGGTGATACGTCTCCAACGTATCTATAATTTTTTATTGCTCCATGCTACTTTATCTACTGTTTTGGACTATATTGGGCTTTATTTTCCACTTTTATATTATTTTTGGGACTAACCTATTAACTGGAGGCCCAGCCCAGAATTGTTGTTTTTTGCCTATTTCAGTGTTTCAAAGAAACGGAATATCAAACGGAGTCCAAACGGAGTGAAACCTTTGGGAACATAATTTTCTCACCGAACGTGATCCAGGAGACTTGGACCCTACTCCAAGGAACAAAAGAGGCGGTCACGAGGGTGGGGGCGCCGCCCTCCCTAGGGCGCGCCCCCTACCTCGTGGGCCCCCTGTTGCTCCACCGACGTACTCCTTCCTCCTATATATACCTACGTACCCCCAAACAATCAGATATGGAGCCAACAACCTAATTCCACTGCCGCAACTTCCTATATCCACGAGATCCCATCTTGGGGCCTGTTCCGGAGCTCCGCCGGAGGGGGCATCCACCATGGAGGGCTTCTACATCATCACCATAGCCCCTCCGAAGAAGTGTGAGTAGTTTACTTCAGGCCTTCGGGTCCATAGCTACTAGCTAGATGGCTTCTTCTCTCTTTTTGGATCTCAATACAATGTTCTCCCCCTCTCTCGTGGAGATCTATTCGATGTAATCTTCTTTTTGTGGTGTGTTTGTTGAGACCGGTGAATTGTGGGTTTATGATCCAGATTATCTATGAATAATATTTGAATCTTCTCTGAATTCTTTTATGTATGATTGGTTATCTTTGCAAGTCTCTTCGAATTATCCGTTTGGTTTGGCCAACTAGATTGGTAGTTCTTGCAATGGGAGAAGGGCTTAGCTTTGGGTTCAATCTTGCGGTGTCCTTACCCAGTGACAAAAAGGGTTGCAAGGCACGTATTGTATTGTTGCCATCGAGGATAACAAGATGGGTTTTTTATCATATTGCATGAATTTATCCCTCTACATATGTCATCTTGCTTAAGGCGTTACTCTGTTTTTAACTTAATACTCTAGATGCATGCTGGATAGCGGTCGATGAGTGGAGTAATAGTAGTAGATGCAGAATCGTTTCGGTCTACTTGTCTCGGACGTGATGCCTATATACATGATCATACCTAGATATACTCATAATTATGCTCAATTACATCAATTGCTCAACAGTAATTTGTTCACCCACCGTAGAATACTTATGCTCTTGAGAGAAGCCACTAGTGAAACCAATGGCCCCCGGGTCTATTCTCATCATATCAATCTCCATTACTTTAATACTTGCTTTGTTTTTACTTTGCCATTTACTTTTTTACTTTGCATCAATATACCAAAAAAATACCAAAAATATTATTTATCATCTCTATCAGATCTCACTCTCGTAAGTGACCGTGAAGGGATTGACAACCCCTAATCGCATTGGTTGCGAGGAACTATTGTTTTGTGCAGGTACGAGGGACTTGTGTGTGGCCTCCTACTGGATTGATACCTTGGTTCTCAAAAATTGAGGGAAATACTTACGCTAGTTTGCTGCATCATCCTCTCCTCTTTGGGGAAATCCAACGCAGTGCTCAAGAGGTAGCAAGAAGGATTTCTGGCGCCGTTGCCGGGGAGGCTCACGCAAGAGCAAGTCAAGCACCATACCAAGTACCCATCACAATCCCTATATCCCGCATTACATTATTTGCCATTTGCCTCTCGTTTTCCTCTCCCCCACTTCACCCTTGCCGTTTTATTCGCCCTCTCTTTCCCACTCTCCTCCTCTTTTTCCTGTTTGCCTTTTCCTCGTCCGCTTGTTTGCTCTCGTGTTAGTTTGCTTGCTTGTCGTTATGTCTGAAGTTGGGGAAATTATTGCCGATATGGGCGATAATAATATCACAGAAAATTCTGAAGCTCCTGTTGAAGAATCCCCTACCTATCATACAAAAGATTTGAATCGGTAGAGGTAATATTATTGGAAAAGGAGTTATTCAAGATTTCTTTACTTGTGACGGTGCTTTACCCTCTATGGGTGGTTCTATTCTCCATAGAACTAGTAGCCTTGCGGACGCTATTGCCATGCTTATCGTTGAACTTGAAAGGAAATTTATGCATATGCACCCTTCTATACAAAGAATTTTCCTAGAATTTTCTAATATTGAACACTCCTCTGTTAAGCGTGCCGCTACTATCTTTTTGGCTCATGAATTTAGATTTATAATAAAAGCAGCCAAAGAAATCTTTGCGCATTATAGGGTGGACGCTGGCCGTCCTCCCATAGAATATATCCTCTTTGATCAAGAAGAAATAATGCATTTTCAATCTATCGACTATGTTGCTTTCAATGAAAATCTTAGAAAAAAGGTGCCTAACAATATTTTAATTGATAGAATCTCTGAACTTAATGATGATTTGGCTATTCGAAATAATGAGCTAGGATGCTCTCTTGAGTATAGGCTCACCAAGTTCTGTCGAAAAGAATGCTTATAATGATGAATTGGTTGTGCAATCTGAAGGGCGAAAGAGGAATCTATACCTCCTAAAATTGATCTAGGGACTTTTGTCCTATTAAATTTAGCCCTTTTGATTACTTTTGCTTGCCTCAAAGAAAACTTGCTGCGAACATAGAGAATATGAAATGAGTTTCACCGATCTATCTTATTACTACGGCACTACCTAGATCTATCCTTGCTTTTATACCTAGCTAGGGGCGTTAAACGATAGCGCTTGTTGGGAGGCAACCCAATTTTATTTTTTATCTTTTTTGATTTTTATTCTATTTAGGAATAAATAATCCATCTAGCCTCTGTTTAGATGTGGTTTTATGTTTTAATTAGTGTTTGTGCCAAGCTAGACCTATTGGATCTTCTTGGATGATAGTTATTTGATCTTGCTGTAATTTCCAGAAACTTTGCGCTCAGTGCCCGAATTATTAAAAATCACCAGAACGTGATAAAATACTGATTCCAATTTCTACTGATCAATAAACAAATTTTCTAGGTCTTCTAATTTTGGTATATTTTTTGGAGTTCCATAAGTTTGCATTACTTACAGATTACTACAGACCGTTCTGTTTTTGACAGATTCTGTTTTTCTTGTGTTGTTTGCTTATTTTGATGAATCTATGGCTAGTAAAATAGTTTATAATCCATAGAGAAGTTGGAATAAAGTAGGTTAAACACCAATATAAATAAATAATGAGTTCATTACAGTATCTTAAAGTAGTCTTTTGTTTTCTTTCTCTAACGGAGCTCACGAGATTTCTATTGAGTTTTGTGTTGTGAAGTTTTCAAGTTTTGGGTAAATTATTTTGATGGATTGTGGAACAAGGAGTGGCAAGATCCTAAGCTTGGGGATTCCCATGGCACCCCCAAGATAATCCAAGGACACCAAAAAGTCAAAGCTTGGGGATGCCCCGGAAGGCATCCCTCTTTAAATCTACTCCCATCGGTAATTTACTTGGAGCTATATTTTTATTCACCACATGATATGTGTTTTGCTTGGAGCGTCTTGTATCATGTGCGTATTACTTGTTAGTCTACCACAATCATCCTTGCTGTAAACACCTTTTGAGAGAGCCATACATAAATTGGAATTTGATAGAATACTCTATGTGCTTCACTTATATCTTTTGAGCTTGATAGTTTTGCTCATAGTGCTTCACTTATATCTTTTGAGCGTGATAATTTTTGCTCTAGTGCTTCACTTAGATCTTTTAGAGCATGGTGGTGGATTTGTTTTAAAGAAACTGTTGATCTCTCATGCTTCACTTAGATTATTTTGAGAGTCGTTAATAGCATGGTAATTTTCTTAATATTAATATACTTGGTATTCAAGATATGTGAAACTTTCTTTTGAGTGCGTTGAATACTAAGAAAAGTTTGATACTTGATAATTGTTTTGAGATATGGAGGTAGTGATATTATAGTCATGCTAGTCGGGTGATTATGAATTTAAAGAATGCTGGTGTTGAAGTTAGCAAATCCCGTAGCATGCACGTATGGTTAAAGTTGTGTAACAAATTTGAAACATGAAGTGTACCTGGCTTGTGCATCCTTATGAGTGGAGGTCGGGGACGAGCGATGGTCTTTTCCTACCAATCTATCCCCCTAGGAGCATGTGCGTAGTACTTGATTTTTGATGACTTCTAAATTTTTGCAATAAGTATATGAGTTCTTTTGACTAATGTTGATTCTATGGATTATACGCACTTTTACCTTTCCGCCTTTGCTAGCCTCTTGATGCCGTGCATTGCCCTTTCTCACCTTGAGAGTTGGTGCAAACTTCACGGTGCATCCAAACCCTGTGATATGATACGCTCTATCACACATAAACCTCCTTATATCTTCCTCAAAACAGCCACCATACCTACCTATTATGGCATTTCCATAGCCATTCCGAGATATATTGCCATGCAACTTTCCACCGTTCCGTTCATCATCATCATGACATACTTTACTTTTGTCATATTGCCATTGCATGATCATGTAGCTGACACCGTATTTGTGGCAAATCCACCATGCATTATTTTTCATACATGTCACTCTTGATTCATTGCACCATCCGGTACACACCGGAGGCATTCATATAGAGTCATATCTTGTTCTAGTTTCGAGTTGTAATCCTTATGTTGTAATCAATAGAAGTGTGATGATCATCATTATTAGAGCATTGCCCAGTCAAAAAAAAGAGAAAGGCCAAAAAGAAAAAAAGGAAAGGCCCAAGAAAAGGGCAATGTTACTATCTCTTTTTCCACACTTGTGCTTCAAAGTAACACCTTGTTTTTCATGTAGTGAGTCTCATATATTGTGCTTCAAAGTAGCACCATGTTTTTCATATAGTGAGTCTCATAATTTGTCTTTTTATACTAGTGGGAATTTTTTATTATAGAACTTGGCTTGTATATTCCTATGATGGGCTTCCTCAAATGCCCTAGGTCTTCATGAGCAAACAAGTTGGATGCACACCCACTAGTTTTCTTTTGTTGAGCATTCGTAGCTCTAATGCATCCGTTGCATGGCAATCCCTGCTCCTCATGTTGACATCAATTGATGGGCATCTCCATAGACCGTTGATTATCCTCGTCAATGTGAGACTTTCTCCTTTTTTGTCTTCTCCACACAATCCCCATCATCATATTCTATTCCACCCATAGTGCTATATCCATGGCTCACGCTCATGTATTGCATGAAGGTTGAAAAAGTTTGAGATTATTTAAGTATGAAACAATTGCTTGGCTTGTCATCGGGGTATAGAAGTTGGGAACATCTTTGTGTGACGAAAATGAAGTATAGCCTAACTATATGATTTTGTAGGGATGAACTTTCTTTTGCCATGCTATTTTGAGAAAACATGATTACTTTGATTAGTATGCTTGAAGTATTACTATTTATTTTATCAATATGAACTTTTATTTTGTATTCATTCGGATCTGAATGTTCATACCACAATTAAGAAGATTTACATTGAAATTATGCCAAAGTATCACTCCGCATCAAAAATTATCTTTTTATTATTTACCTACTCGAGGACGAGCAGGAAATTAAGCTTGGGGATGCCTGATACGTCTCCAACGTATCTATAATTTTTGATTGCTCCATGCTACTTTATCTACTGTTTTGGACTATATTGGGCTTCATTTTCCACTTTTATATTATTTTTGGGACTAACCTATTAACCGGAGGCCCAGCCCAGAATTGCTGTTTTTTGCCTATTTCAGTGTTTCAAAGAAAAGGAATATCAAACGGAGTCCAAACGGAATGAAACCTTCGGGAACGTGATTTTCTCACCGAACGTGATCCAGGAGACTTGGACCCTACTCCAAGAAACAAAAGAGGCGGTCACGAGGTGGGGCGCCCCTAGGGCGCCCGCCTCGTGGGCCCCTGTTGCTCCACCGACGTACTCCTTCCTCCTATATATACCTCGTGCCCCCAAGCGATCGAGATCACGGAGCCAAAAACCTAATTCCACCGCCGAAACTTCCTGTATCCACGAGATCCCATCTTGGGGCACATTAGGAGCTCCGTCGGGAGGGCATCCACCACGGAGGGCTTCTACATCATCACCATAGCCCCTCCGATGAAGTGTGAGTAGTTTACTTCAGACCTTCGGGTCCATAGCTAGTAGCTAGGTGGCTTCTTCTCTCTTTTTGGATCTCAATAGAATGTTCTCCCCCTCTCTCGTGGAGATCTATTCGATGTAATCTTCTTTTTGCGGTGTGTTTGTTGAGACCGATGAATTGTGGGTTTATGATCCAGATTATCCATGAATAATATTTGAATCTTCTCTGAATTCTTTTATGTATGATTGGTTATCTTTGCAAGTCTCTTCGAATTATCCGTTTGGTTTGGCCAACTAGATTGGCAGTTCTTGCAATGGGAGAAGTGCTTAGCTTTGGGTTCAATCTTGCGGTGTCCTTACCCAGTGACAGAAAGGGTTGCAAGGCACATATTGTATTGTTGCCATCGAGGATAACAATATGGGGTTTTTATCGCATGAATTTATCCCTCTACATCATGTCATCTTGCTTAAGGCGTTACTCAGTTTTTAACTTAATACTCTAGATGCATCTTTGGATAGCGGTCGATGAGTGGAGTAATAGTAGTAGATCTGAGAATCGTTTGGTCTACTTGTCTCGGACGTGATGCCTATATACATGATCATACCTAGATATACTCATAATTATGCTCAATTCTGTCAATTGCTCAACAGTAATTTGTTCACCCACCGTGGAATACTTATGCTCTTGAGAGAAGCCACTAGTGAAACCTATGGCCCCCGGGTCTATTTTCATCATATCAATCTCCATTACTTTAATACTTGTTTTGTTTTTACTTTGCCTTTTACTTTTTACTTTGCATCTCTATACCAAAAAAATACCAAAAATATTATTTATCATCTCTATCAGATCTCACTCTCGTAAGTGACCGTGAAGGGATTGACAACCCCTAATCGCGTTGGTTGCAAGGAGCTATTGTTTTGTGCAGTGCGAGGGACTTGTGCGTGGCCTCCTACTGGATTGATACCTTGGTTCTCAAAAACTGAGGGAAATACTTACGCTACTTTGCTGCATCATCCTCTCCTCTTCGGGGAAATCCAATGCAGTGCTAAAGAGGTAGCAGTGGGCAGCGGAGAAATTACGGGATGGAAATGGAATAACTAAGTACTACATGATCAAACTCCATTACTGACCTGCTCATAGGACAAAATCTGACTACCTCTCAACGTCGGCAACTCTAGCGGAGTCAACGTGCAACCATGGCCAGGGAGCAATGGACTGTTTGAAGGATTGTCCCATAGAAGAACCTTCTCCTCGTGGACGCATGGAATACCAACAAGCATGGCCTTTTCCCAAGCCTGTTTAAGCAGCGTCTTGAAAAAGTTGGTGCAGGAAGCACCGAGTCTTCTTGGCGGTGAGGGCGTCGGAACAGCGTGCGATTTCTCCCGGAGGATCGCCGTCCAAGATCTCCCAGCCCGGCAGTAGGAGAACCGCTGGCGAATCCATGGGAGCATCGACGAACTGCCTTCTCTTCGGGAGAGGCTGGCGAGGAGGAGATAAGAGCGTAGTAACCGAGGCCTCGTCCCTTCCAACTGTAGATCGTTACTCAGCGAAGGGGTGAGGCTATTATTTACTACTAAGTACTAGCATTATGGAACGTTATGGGATTGCATTATATTGTAAATAATAGCACTAGTAAGAAATTTTTGGCACTAGGTAGTATATTTTGGCGTGGATTAAGAAATTTTGGGTATGTTTTTGCCATTTTTTGTACGCCAACTAGTGTCAAAAAACGTCTTGCATTATGTGACGGAGGAGTACGATTGCATCAGAAATGTGATACTAGTCTACTTTTCTCAACTAGTACTGCGATGTACTGTACTTCTAGTCTAGTCTAGTATAGTGCACCAGTTTTGAACTCTTGAATCTCCGGGCCAAGGAGCTACAGTTGGAAGTGGAGGGTACTACTGTTCTCTAGAACCATCGTTGTACTATCAATGCAGGGGAAGTACACCTGCGTAGTGGCCTAGTGGGTACTCTCGATGCTCTATTCAGCCGCTCCTCTCACGTAGCTGGCCTACTCAGCCGCTCCTCTCACACACACACTAGCAGCTTTGTTTATCGTGACAGTTCTATGAGGCGAGAACATTTTAGTTATTTGATACTGTGAGACTAGGCTTTTCGCTTCCATTTGTGGAGGTGTAATGGATCTCGTCGAACTTTGTTAGTAGTTCCTTCTTTATGAATGAGATGAAGCAAAGCTTTTGCCTCCATTTCAAAAAAAACACGTCAAGAGGAATTTCTTTTATAGTAGAGCCGATAATGGAGTGAAGTCCATGCATGCAATGCCACAAGCTACAGAGTATTAGTAGAGAACTTTACATACAGAGCCATATTGCACAGTTCCCAATGCCTGCCGAACTTTTCCGGCTCCTCGGGCTTAATTGGGAGGCGCTAGTTTAAATATGCTACTAGGCGATGAGGAAGCTGCAAGCGAGGTGCGGCTAGAGGCGAGCACGCTTGAGCCACGGGATCTTGGGAAGGAAAACCCGTTCACGTGGCTAGGCTGTCGGTGCACCCAGATTAGGGGCCGCACGTCCGTTTGACTTCAAAACTCAAACTACCCGTGTAAAATATTGGCTCGCAGCAAAGTGTAGTAGTACTATTTTTTTTAAAAGGCCGCCGTGCGTACGGCCGGGATCGAACCCACAAAACGAGATATACACTCCCGCGACCACTAGTAGTACTTGTTGGAGTACAACGCAACCTAGAATCGCCTTTCGTTGCTAGTAGTACGTACATTGTTCCTTACAAGAAACCCCTAATAATGCAAGAAACCACTAAAATTCCAAGAAACTACTACCACTTGCATACGTGGCAGACTTAAGATAGGACTACCTTATCAACCATTGTACATGCTCTTACCAAAAAAATCCTCGAGTGACCTCCTACCTCCGGCCCGTCCACCTAGTCATCCTCGGCCATGGGACGCAGCCACTTACCGGCGGAAAGGCGAGGTCAAAACCGCCGGTGCGGAGCCCATGTTGCGGCAGCCGGATGCCAGCTCCGTCCGGCGTCATGGCTGCTAGCTAGCCAAGATAGCTCCGTCGGCTGCTTTTACGCAAGGTTTGCTAGCTAGATTGGCACGCGGCATGACGGCTTGCTTTCGCTTGGCGCCAGCGCTAAGGCCGATCATCCGGCTCGGCGAAGGCAGTAGCGGCTTGCTCGCTCGTGAGTCATGCTCGGGCTAGCCTGCCAACCCGTGCGGAGGCCAGCGCGGCGTCCGGCCCGTCCGGCGGAGCGGCAACCAACTCGCTCATCACCGACGCCACCGACGAACACGCATCAGTACTGTTTGAAGTGATGTTCAGGAAAAATAATGATTTGAGGGGGAATAACAGGATAGAAGGTCACATGTGGGTCCCTCGTGTCAACGGTCAAACAAAATGTGTTGGTTTAAGCTGCCTCGTCAGCACGAACGTGTGGGCCAACCCAGTCATAAATGGGTTTAAACGAACCTAATCGGTAGGAGTACTAGGTAGTAGTTTTTGGCGTGGATTAAGAAATTTTGGGTATGTTTTTGCTATTTTTGTACAATAGATTCTTCCTAGGGCTGGTTGAAAGTGGTAGTTTTTTGTTAAATACTCTACATATTGTAAGTAGGAGTGAAAGTTAAGCTTTGGAAGCCAATAAGCAAGGCTAGTTACATAGTGCATATGTGTACATGATTGAAAGTAAATATCAACCGTGAGTGACTAATATCTTGATGGAAAACTCGAAACTATGGAATACTAGGAAAAATGCATGGTTGGAAATACTAGCAATGTTTATGGCCGTTGCAACGAATCATAATTAGAATAATACTTATTCACAAACTTGGTACAAAACACCCTAATTTTGATATACATATGTCACTAGATTTATATTATGTTTCAATTAGAATATATTCCTTGGGTTATTTTGGTGAGGTCGGGCAGGGATGTGGTTGGTTTTAAGATACTAATTATGGGTTTTTCTGCAAATTGGTAGACAAGTGGGATGTTGGTGACAAAAGGCAACAACTTACCTCACAATCGTTAGATGTAGATCTAATGGTCAGAAACGACGGATGGCAGACACACCAGCATCACCAACTTAGTATTGTGTAGGAGTACTAGCAAGATCCGTGCATTGCACGGAACATCAAGATGCATTTTTTTATAAAACACTTGTTGTGATTGACCCTTGCGGGAGTAATCCCATGTGTAAAAACTAATGATATCTCGATAAATGTGAGATAAGGTGAAGAGGAGTGGGGTGTGGTGGTGGTTGGTGGTCAGACTGAGCGGAGGCATGGGAATTGACGCCTTGGCGGCGTGCCACCAAGCCGCTTTGTTCAGAGGCTTCCTTTCTTAATTGCTCAACAATGAGGTTTGTTGGAGATAAGGATGAACGAGGGAAGGCCTTGTCTGCAAATGCGGAGAGGGGTGCGGGTATCTTTTAGTTTAATTTCCATCCGTCAGATATAGATCGGACGGTATATATTGCAAGATGGCACACGTACCATCATCACCAACTCGGTTTTTTATAAGAGAAGAAATATAAGTATGGAGATACAAACATATTATCGATACTTGCTTCCTTAAACTAGCATCTACATTCTATTCAACGCCTCGGCATGTGGGGCCTTAGCACAATGACTTGTCGACTGTGTAAAACAAAGGTTTTCCCGTCGCCGACAAGGAGGGGGTGACGGCGGCGCGCTCTTTGGCTTGCTCTAGTCCTGGTAGTCATACTAGGTGGTCTAAGCACGTGTAGATTTATTCTTTTTCACGTCTCGTGTTCGCCATACTGCCACGACTGTTGATGAATAGACGGTAAGTTATTCACGGGGAAACCCTTGTTGAGCGTGTTTGCGAGAGAGAGAGAGACAGTGTGCGTGTGTGATATGTTAGAGACTGAGGCAATGATAACAGATTCTTTGTGTCTATGTGTGTGGAGGATAGAGAGAGACATGTACATGGGGCTTTGTGTTGTGTAACATGGAGACACATATACATAATTAGAGAGTGAGTGTGTGAGATACACATGCGGACATGGGGAGAGATGAGGATCCGGATAAATGGGTGTTTGTGCGTATGCATGTGTGTTTGTGCACGCGTTTGTGTGTGACAGGAGAGAGTGTATGTGGAATAGAGAGACCACTGATGATGTAAACCTAGTATAAGGGAAGGGGAATGGTGTGACATGTGTAGTAGCGAGATAGCACGGTGCGGTGGGGAGCAGACTTTTTGGAAGAGACATCGTGTGTGTTTGTGGGAGACGGGTGTGAGAGCGAGAGATAGAGAGAGCTAGCGACGGAGAGAGAGAGAGAGAGAGAGAGAGAGAGAAAGAGAGAGAGAGAGAGAAAGAGAGAGGGGCGAGAGGGGCCGTTTGTGTCCATAAATGGCGTATAGATAGGGAGACAATGTTGATGTTGTCGGAAATTGGCCTATGAGCGGAGACGCAAAGGGAAGCGAGTCATCGTGTGTGTGATAGGGACTTCATGAGAGATCTAGAATAGATGGTGTAGATAACAATGTGCGAAATCGAGAACGATTATACATTAGGGAGCTATGCAAAGAGTCACAACATATATGTATCTGAGGAAGGAGCTGAGGCGGGTCCGCATGTGGGAGAGATAGAAAGAGGAGAGTGGTTCACAAGGAGACAAAGTGTGCTTGTTTGTAGTGGGGGTGGTGTGTGAGGTGATTCATGAGAACCACATAAGTAGGGAGATAGACGTTTGGTGGCGACGTTTTGTGTGTATGGGAAATATACACTCTACATAGTGCGTGTGCTTGGGTAAGAGAGATAGGAGGAGACCTAGAGAGGAAGGGAAGAGATGTCTGCATGCCCGAGAGACAAAGTGATAGAGACCTATGTTGGGGTCCGGACTTTACGAGAGAGATGGGTGTTAATGTGCTCGTGTGGTGGTGTTTGGGGGAGAGAACGACTTCTCTATGTGTGTGTGCGTGTGTGTGTGTGGTGGTGGTGGGGGGGGGGTTGACTTCAGGATAAGCGGTGAGGTGTCTATATTTGAGGGACTTTAAGCGTAATTGAGATATTGTGCACTCATGGTTGATCAATTTGTTTCTGATTTGTACTATGAGATAACGATACTTTTGAACATGCGTGATATACCTTGATGTACCGAATTACAAACCTAAGATTGGAATTTTGGAATTTGACTCCATCATTAGCTTTTGTAATTCATTTAAGCGGAGGTACATTTTTTAAGCCGGGATTTACGTGATTTCAAATTCATATATCAAACCTAGAGATATACACATACGGGCATGTTCAAACTTTATAATCATTCACTTTATTCATACACATACACATTTTTGCTTTTGTCATCATATTTAGGATAAACACATTTGGAATTTCATTTGAATTGGACCGTATGATGGTATTTGCTTGTAGTAGCTCAATGATCCATATTTGAATTGAATGGACAATCTAAATTTCAAGTTGGAGACATTGATTTTCAAAACTTGCACATTTTTTTGCGTGCAAAACAAACAAATAGTCGGCCATGATATCATAGTCGGCCGTACGAGAGCAGAATACTTATAATTTTAGGTGCCAAAAGCTTTCAAACTTCCCGCTCACATCGAAATATCACGCTACCGAAAGTTTAGCCCTGCGATATTCCTATTTTACCCTGCCACATGAGCGGAAAAAGGGCTGCTTTGGTAACCTCATTGTTTTCCCCTCTTTGCCCCCAACATTCTTCCCTAGAGCCCCTCCCCTTCTCCTCCCCGACCCCCAACCACGGCAAGCCGCCGAATCTAGTCCTCCGCCGCAGTGGTGGACCTCACACCCCGCCGGATCTACCTTCCGCACCTTGGAACCCCCAACTGCCAACTCACCACTTCACCGGAGCCGCTTCAGCGACTGGCTTGTCCACCGCTCCAGATCTCCTTGACCGCCATCATGGTCCACCGCGCCGGATCTGCTTAACCGGTGCCCTCGTCCACCACAGCGTAGGCCCTTCACTGACTCCCTCGTCCGCCCCTTCGCTGGCCCTTCATACAAGCCCTCGTCCGCGGCAACAGATCCGCCTCACCGAAAGCACTGCATAACGCGCGTGAAGTGAAGCCTTCCTTTGCACAGACCCTCTCCACGGACGCCATATTCAACTCCACCGGCCCTACTTTACCGACGCACGCAGCCTCATCAGGTTATTTCGATTTGTACTCCTTCAGTTTTTCTCTTTATGATGCAACTTTTCACTTACCACAGATGAGCTTTCTTGTATGTCGACAGGCGCCGCAACCGTAGCACCGGAGCCGCTTCAGCGACGGTGACAGCCGGCCCAAACTCAACCGCAACACGAGCACCATCGATGATCCTTAGCTATCAAGTATGACAACGATACCCATACGCCGCCGAGAATCAGGTACTATTATCCAACGGCCGGCGCCTACGTTCACTTTCCTAGCATAAGCACCGCACCTTTGAATTTCTTGAGGCATCATTCAGTTCTTCATGAGACGCGTTATTCTGCTTGCACCAGAGGGCCATACTTACGGCGGTGAACATGTTACATGTGCTAAATTACATACCAGTGCACATATAGTTAATATGCTTTATTTTTGTTACGATGCCACTGTTGATTCCATCGCATCGCTTAATGTTCTCTATGCTTAATTACACATCAGCAAACTAGCATGTGGTTCCGCTGCTTTTTGTTCGTTTTACCCTACATTTTACGATGCTAGCTATTACATCACCGCTCCGAGCCTCTGTTCATTACTTGTTTGTGTGTTCTTGATCTTCCCAAGTTGCATGACTAATTTGATGCTTCTATTAATTATGGAGCTGCCAACCCCATCAAGCAAAATATTTGTTCTTTTGGGGCTGGCACCTCGAACAAGCATAAAAATAGAGGGAAGCAGATATATTGTCGTGTATGCACACACCCTTCTTTCATTAGTTTAGATGAACCATTGATGATCAATTCGGACCGGTGCATGCGATTAAAATTAATTTTACCTAAATAGATGGTGCAGAATAAACTACAACAACTAGATTTGCAACCACGGGATCTTGTGGTATCTTCAAAGAACATTGCAACAGCAGCTAGGCTTCACAGCAACATATGGTAAGCCAGTGTGTTTTAGTACATCTGAAATATAATGCGAGTGGGCTGCTTTCTTGGCTTGTGCCCTCAACGTGTAATCCTATCGAATTACAAATAGTTCAGTTGTCTTCTTTGCTATATTGCTTGATTCGAATGATTGTTTGTTGTTACGCTATACCTGAGCTGGCCAATATGTCAGCAGTGCATGTTGTACTATCGTAAAGAAATGCATGCCTATTTCATTTGAGTCCTTAACATTTCCTTTCAACTTCATCACAAGACTGTCTTCGTAGTTTATATGAGGCCACCTATTAAGTGCTTTCTCGAGATTATTTCAACTGCTTAGATGCCTTGGCAACTTAAATATAGCGGTTGTACACTCCCTTTCAACTAGGGATCTCAACTGGGTCCCGTTTAATCCCGATTAAAGTCCACTAGTGGTATGATAGTTCAAAAGAGTTTTTGTTTTTTGAGGAAAATGAACTAGGGAGGTAGCAAAAACTAACTAGATGGGACTGGTGGATGTCGTTTATTTGCCACTTACATCCCTAGTTTCATCTTACCATTTTAATTTCTTTTAATTCTTTGCTTGAACCATTTAAATATAGTTTGCCATGCTCCGCAATAATTCGTCCGTCGTTTACCATGTAAGCTTACTGCCTGGATCATACGATAACTATCTCTTACTTATGTCCAGTGGAAACCTTTCAGGATGCCGTTCACACTAGGGCACAATGTACAACCCCAAAATCTATTTGTGGAAGCAGTGCGCCATCCATGTTACCAGATGGTAGCGATTCAGAGGCAACACCGGAGAGCATTACGAGCACATATATTATAGTGCTTGAGGCTCTACTAGAGGCGAAAAGAGCTGGTGTGGCTGCCATGAATGAGGTAATCTTTATCTTGAGGCTGGAAATTACGGAATTAGCGGCACGCATTATGCAAGCAACCCAAGAATTGGAGGAAGTAAGAATGTTGCATTTGAAGACGGAGGAGGTCCTGCTGTTTATGCTATCTGAAGCCCAAGGTAATCCCGGTTCTTCTTTAGATACCATTTGAAATTGTCATTACATTATTGTACTTGCATGTTGTGTCATGTCTCTGAATGGATTATGTTGCAAGACCCCCTATGTTGTCCATGTGTTGTAATGATCCGAATTTTTTAGGCGAGGTAATCCTTAGTACTTGTATGATTGACATAATGTGAACTGTTTTTTGTGTGAGCATATTGTATTGGATGAAATAACTGTTTGAATCAGAGTGTATCCAACCTACTGAATTCGAAGATCACAACATTTCTAAATCATAATTATATATAAAGGTGGAATAAATCTTTGTTGTGGTTTTGAAGAAATAAATAACAAAACGTATAATTATCTGTGGATATTCGTAATCGAATACAAATTGATTTGAATTTAGTTTGCGGATCCCAGTGGCAAGCGTGAATGCTAATTCTCCCAAGTTTTGAGCAAGCGGCTAAACACCCACTATAATTTGTGGGCTGCCCGAAGCAAGTGTTTGCGAGATGGAAATTACTGTCTACCCGACACTTGACATCCTTATCGACCGGATTTACTGCCGTCGATAGGGGTAGACTAGTAACTTCAATCGGTGACATGACGGCCTCTGAGCCCATTCGGACACGGTGGGCGCCAAGCGTGGTGACAAAACTCATTTGATTCAAGATCGTCCGAAAGACATGTGTCTCTTCCTCCATTTCCCAATTCATACACGGTGGGCGGCAAAACAAACTCTCCTCGTCCGAAATTGATGTAGGCTAATATTTTAAATAGGGGCAGATGTGTAACTTCCATCAGACGTGACACAACCGCCCTACCTATCAGCCCCGTTCATACACTGTGGGCGCCAACCGTGGGCGGAAAAACACCCTCTCCTCGCCCGAAATAGTTACCGGCAAATATTTGGGAGATGTGAGATTACCGTCCTATCCCCAACCGACGCGATGTGCGAAATTTTAAATGGGGGATAAGTTCGTAACTTTCCCCATTTCGTAGAAGCGTCCCAAAGTTTGAGATCGCGGGCCTCCCCTCCATTTCCCCATTCATACACCGCCGGCGGCACGACAACCTCCGCACTGCGGCCAGCCTCCTCCGTCCGCCACCCCATCCTCCACCTTGCCGGAGCCGCTACCCCTACCCCGTCGTCCACTGCAAGAGATGAACGTCTCTCATCCATGGCGTTGGACCAGGATCCTTTCATCGCCTCCTCTCGCTTTGTCGGTGTTGTCGTCCACCTTGCCGTTGCCGCTCCTACGACCGCCTCGTCCACGGCAACAGGATATATCCCCGACCCGCCGCCGTCATTGCCTAAAGTCTTCTTCCCCGCCGCCGACAGCCATCGCACCCGTAGCACCCTCAACGTATCAGCATAAGCCTACATGGCATCGCAAGAGAGGTGGTACTCTTCCATATGTGCTTAAGTTATTGATCTCACCTGGAAAATAGATCGTAATTTGTTTACTGTACTTTTCTTGTACGTACCAAATCGTAGTGGCTAGTTGAAAGAAAACATTGGTTGCGAAGTAGATTTGTCCGGTTTGCACCTTCAGAACCGCCATGGCACGGGCACTATACTCGTAAAGCTTATGGTTTCCCCCCTTTATATTCACTACCATTATTGCAGGTGCTTCGTGTCGTGCTAGCACTGCTCCTAAAGACCTCAACCCAAAGCTTACGTGTTGAAATACGAATCTGATATGATGCTCATATCACTAAAACAGAGAACATTTAATTGGTCACCTAATGTTCCTATATTCGTTTCGAAAAGCATGTGCGCCACCCACTGTCCAGCTAGTTCCACTTTTCTGATTTTACTCTTGATGCTTAGGGTTTTCCCCTTTTATGTACTCTACTATGATCTGCGTAGGTGCTTTACATTGTACTAGCATTACTCCACCCTTCAAGCTAAACAACACAACACTCGAATTTGAAAGCTTAGTTATTCAAATATGATTGTGATATGATCTTGATATTAGTTAACCGACACATTTAGTTGGTTAGCTAAAGGTCCCACTTGAGTTTCCAAATGCATGTCGCGACATATAGGGAGACAGCATAATTGCATTTCTTTGTCACTTGTTGACCGTACTTTCTTGTCCATACCAAATCTTAGTTGTTATTTCAAAGCAAACATCAGTTGCTAACTACCCTTTGCACGGTTTGCAGCTTCAGATCTGCCATCCCACTGCCACGGTCAACACTGTACTCATCATGCTTATGTTTTCCCCATTTTATGATGACCACAATCAGCTACATGGTTCGTGTCGTAATAGCACTGCTCCACCCATCGAGCTAAACAAGCTTAGTTGTACAAATTCATATCTGATATTATTGCTGATATTAGTAAAACTGAGAGATGTTTAATTGGTGAGCTAAATGTTCCTACTTTAGTTTCGAAATGCATGTGAGCCACATATGGATAGATCGGAAAGAATAGTATTTCTGTGCGCTCTGGTTCATCATGGGTGGCCAACCGACATTGTATTGAAAGACTTGTAATATCTTCAATATGCTTGCTCTTACGCTCTTATTTAAGATGATACTCTTCTCTTCTTGTCATTGGTCGGTCGAGTTGTTCTCCTTAGTATATTTTGAATCACAGTCAGTCAACTTGTTCTTCTTTACTATATGTTGAAGCTATCATCTGCGAAGTGTCATCACTTCTGGAGCTCTCATATTTTGAGTAGTAGGCTGCATTATATTAATGCACACAACAAATTACAGCATGCATGGCATCTTTTAAAAGAATTGCAGAGATAGCACAAAGGGGTTTACAGGGAGGCAGTATTGGATTATAATCACTTCTGCATTACAATGAAAATCTCACTTGTTTTTATGTTTTCATGCATTTCAGATATTGAACATTATCAAAATGAATATGAGAATGGGCGCACGAGAGGAATATTGTGGAACGATCCACTGGCTAACAAACTTGGCATGGTGGAGGATGGCCTATCTTATTCACCCATCAAGGTGCTTGCTCTAACTTTGCAAAGTTGTATTGGTCGCACATATTTTGCATCTGACCTCTTGCATTACTTCTACTTCATTACACCATCTTCTTATTTTAAGCATCATATATGATTATATGCCATACCTATCCATTTTCTGTACCTATTCCATGTGTCGTCACACTATGTTTTTCCAGTCAAATGTTGTTCTTTCGTAATAGATGTCCAAAAGGAAGAGGGTGAGTGCAGATCCTCATGGAGTACAAACTAGGTATTTGGAAAAGGTAGTGATACCTATTAAATCGAGATAGATCAGCAGCCACGTAAAACACAGGCCCAACTGTACCACACTTTACCCCTACTCCAAAGTGGCCAAACCCCTATTAGAACTCCGGGAGCCCAGCGTCAAATCTTGTCTATGATATCAATTCAAAATTTGAACTCCGAAATTTCTGCTTGTGCCTTACCTTCTCTCTTGTATGAAAACTAATTTCAGATGAATCTCCTTGCTCAAAGGATCATACGATCTCAAAACAATAATGGGCTCTGCATTGCTCTTGTTAGTACCTCTCTCCTTTTGCCTTGTAACGCTGTATTTAATTAATTGCTATTTGATTATGTATCATCACCGCACTTTTGAACTTCATTATCCTTTGTTTCTTCCAATATTATTTGATCTATATTTACTTTGCAAAATGTAGAATAATGGCAACGCTTATAAAGAATTTTCTTTGGGGAATTTATTGAATTATCCTTCCATCAACATGGAGAAGGGCTTTGTCCAGCCCGTGTTAACATGTAATGTAAGTTCATCCTTCTCAAGCCTTCAAACTTTGTTCTAGTGTAGATTTGGATAGGCATCATTTCCTCCACTGCTGTTTACTTTGTTGTTTACATCTGATTGGATGTTTGCAACAACTACCAATTTCAAATTGTAGTTGTAAAAACATGTTCCTTATGCAGAACATGTCCATTTATTTGCTTATATATTTATGAAACCTGTTACATGTCTCCTTGTTTCTCTTTCAGAGTCGTATCTCTTACGCCAGGCAAAACTTTAGGGAAGATAGTGAGCCAAACCATCTTGAGGACAGCGAGATGACCCCAAGGTCCTGTCTTAATGAAGACAGTGAGTTGACGCTACTCACTAGCAGGTGTGAGACAACCTCTGTGCAGTCGCTGCCTCAATCAGTTCGACTTCTTCGTCTCAACTTAAAGCGGAAAGGCTTGCTTCAAATTTCGGCTCCGACTTGAAGTCAAAGATGCAATGAAGATGTCAGAGGACTGTCGTGCGCACCATCATGCCTTAAATCTAGTGTTGATGCATCTATCGTTGACACAACTGAGGCCTACTTAGCTTCTTCAGCTGTTTGGGGGGCCCGACCTGGCCAGGCCTAGTGCCTTCTGAAGTGCTCTCAGTTTTGTATATTCTTTTGTCGACGCGTTTATTTGCACTGGTGGCGAACTTTGATGCCCAGTGGATGTAATATGTGATAGCCGTGATAGCCTAGCGTAAGTTGCTTGCTTATTTATTTCCTTGTTGTCTTGTTTATTTGTTTGCTTGTAGTCATTGCAGTTCTTTTCCGTGGTTTGCTAGTGGCTGCAATAACCTATTTTTAAAACTAGGCTACAATAACCATGGGCGAATATTTACCGTAGTGACACTTTGGGCCTCCTACGGGTCAGTAGAAATGGTGGGCCTTCTACGGGTCAGAGAAACAATGGGCCTTCTACGGGTCGTATCATCAATGGGCCTTATACGGGCAAGATTATGATAACATGGGCCAATAACAGGCCGCATTATGGTCGTAAACGGGCTAGAGTTGGAATCGTACGTTCATGGGCCGACCATAACGGGCCATCGTTAATAGGCCGTATTTCATGACGCTATGAAAATGGCCCAACGTATTAACGGACCACAAACGGGCCGACTGTAACCACGGGCTGAATTTGGCCCACAAGCAGAAAATGACAGTAACGGGCCGTAAGTAAACGAATGTTGGAAATGAGCCCAAGAATAAATGGGCTCTGAGAAGGCCGAAATATAACATGGGCTGGAAACGGCCCAACGGAATAACGGGTCGTTAATGGGTATAAAGTGATACACTGTTCATTACGGGCCAATTTCACCACGGGCCGTTAATGGGTGTAAAATGATACACTGTTCATTACGGGCCAGTTTCACCACGGGCCGTTAATAGGCCAAGAGTTACATAGGGCCTCATATGGGCCGAAAGACGTCATGGGCCATACATGGGCCGGCGTGAAAACGGGCCGAATCATATTGGGTGGCCCAGATGACGCCATCGGGCCTAATTCGGATAGGGCGAACGGGCCTTGGGTTTGCGGTGTAAATGGGCTATATGCGAATAGGCCGTTAACGGGCTTTCCATGGGCGACCCGCCACCTTTTGACCAAGTCAAACGGGCCGGCCTTTTCACGAGAATGGGCCTCTGTTGGGTGCGTACACGTGTCGACGTATCATAGGCGCCTATACGTCCAATGAGTGGATGACATCTGTCCCAACGATGAGCCGACACGTGTTTCCTCCAGCCAATGATGATTTTACACGTGGAAAATCCCCATTGGTCGGGGCTATTAATGGGTTATTGGATCCAAAACCCGACCCGATAGCTTAACGGCGTTCCATTATGGTGGATGCCATGTGTCGGTCACCCTTGACGAAAGCACTTCTGTGACGCGGGATTTATCGTCATGGAAGTGGACACTTCCGTGATGATAATTTTGGTAATGTCATGGAACACTTCTACGGCACAAAGACAAGTATGACTATCTTGATTCTGTCATAAAATCGTCATGGATGTACATGCATGACAAAAAACGTGACCTACTGTGACAAACACGTATCATCACGGAAGTGTACTTTTTTTGTACTGATGGCAGGCCCACCATCATCGCCAACTCTGTTTTTTATCCCTACTCTTATAAAAAGCATAATCGGTGATGATCGTGTGCCTGCCATCCTGCAATATAGGCTGTCCGATCTATATCTGACGGATAGGAAGGAAACTATGGTAATTTTGCAAAAAGATACCCACACCCCTCTCCACACTTGCAAATAAGGCATTCCCTTGTTCATCCTTTTCTCCCACAAGATAAACTACTCATACAAATGCATCTTGATGTTCCGTGCAACGCATGGGCATCTTGCTAGTTGTTGCAAAAAGCCCATGTGTGAGAGAGAGAGAGAGGGAGAGAGGAGGAGGACAGAGTGCATGTGTGACAAAGATACAAAGAGTGTGTGCGAGAGGTATCAGCTTAAAATGAGGCGGTAGTGTGTGTGCACGATCGAGAGGGCGTGTAGGGAAGAAAAATCTACATAGATACAAGGAGCGGGAGAGAGACATGTATGCGATAGTGGAAGCACGAGTGTGCGGGTGTATAAACATATCTAGAGGCTAGTCGATAAATGTTTGTGAGAGAAATACGAGTCGGGGGTGTGAAAGCGAGAGTTTTGTGTGTGTGTGTGTGTGAGAGAGAGAGAGAGACGGTAGTCGGGAAGGGGAGTGGAAGCAGGAGTTGTGTGTGTGTGTGAGAGAGAGGGGGGAGTTTGTCTGATCGGTAAACAAATGAATAATGTCAGTCTTGGATGGAGACGAAAAGGAGACCGCAACAAATGTTGTGTCTATAGGAGAGAGAGAGAGAGAGAGAGAGAGAGTAATTTTAGTGGTATGATTCATATCTAGAGACATATAGGGTGTGTGAGAGCATCCCATAGAGAGAAAGACAAAGTGAAAGATGAGTGGAGACTGTGTGTGTGCCGGTGAAAAAGAAAGCTTAGGTACCTAGTGATACGAGAGAATGGTAGAGACGTGAGAGATAATGAAAACCGTGTAATGTATAATGATAGGGAGAGTGTGACACTTCTCAAGGGAGACGTTGAGAGACCATGTTTGTGAGGATAGGAGAAACATGAAGTGAGCGTGCGGGTGAGATGGAGAAAAGAGAGTGGTAGCTACATGAAGGAGCATGCATGCGAGAGAGATGGGCGTGAAAGGAGTGAACATAAAAGGGATTCAAATATTTGAATTTGAGATGATGATACATGTAATCCATACTCGAACCAAAATTGATCTATCAAACATGCATACTCATATGAATTCACGGCGCATCTATGTTATTTAATATGTAGATATTACTGATCCATACATTTTAGTAGAACATAATTTGGTTTAATTTTTTGAATTCAACCTTATGATTTTGATATCATTGTATTTGTAAATCATATTATACACATAAAGGAGCAGAATTCTTTGTTGTGCTTTTGAAAGTATATATAAAAAATGATGTATATAGAATTTTATTCCAATCGAAAGTGGATCCCGCCTGAAAAAATATAGAATACAAACGGGATTCGAATTGAGTTGGCACGGTAAACATGCACTCTGCAAAATTTGAACGAAGCGGGGAAGTCGCAGTAACCGCCGAAACCAAAATCTGCGAGATGGAAATTACTACTGCCTATCCCTGCCACGCGAAGCCTATCTCGCCGATTTTATAGGTTTCGAGAGGGGTAGGTTTGTAATTTCACTCAAACGTGACATAACCGCCTCTCACCCGGATTCATACATGGTGGGCGCCAAAACACAGTGTGTCCTCGGCCGAAATTGACCCCGATTCATACATGGTAGGCGCCAAAAACAAACTCTCGTCGGCAAATATTCGGTGTATGCGAGATTACCATCCTATCCCCAACCGACTAATATTGCTGTGATGTAGGAAATTTGAAACAGGGGCTAAGTTTGTAAACTTCCTCGCATTTGAGACAA
The DNA here is from genome assembly GCA_021605145.1 of Aegilops bicornis. Lineage (NCBI taxonomy): Eukaryota > Viridiplantae > Streptophyta > Magnoliopsida > Poales > Poaceae > Aegilops > Aegilops bicornis. The sequence goes on from CM038672.1 coordinate 386,920,824, forward strand.
GCGCGCCCTGAAGACATGGTTCCCCCCTTCCTCTCCACCTCCATTTCCCCATTCGTACTCCGTGGGCGCCAAAACACCCTCACCACCCCAGCCTCCTCCGTCCGCCACCCCATCCACCGCCGTCCTCCTCCACCATGCCGGAGCTGATACCCTGACGCCGCCGTCCATTACAAGAGATCGACCTCTCTCATCCACGGCTTTGGACCGGGATCCTTGCATCCCGTCCTCTCGCTTCATCCTCGCCATCGTCCACCTTGCCGGAGCCGCTCCTACGTCCGTCTCGTCCACCGTGCCCCGCCGCCACCGTCTACCCTCCTAGATCTGCTTCCACGCCATCGACAAATTATCGCTATCAAGAAGCAAGTCAAATTCTCAGCAGATGCATACACGGCGCCGCACCAGAGGCGGTACTCTTTCATATCTCCTCAACTTATTTATCGCAGCAAGAAAATAGATCACCACTGTTTTACTCTGATTTCTTGTCCATCACTTACTTGCTAGTTGAAATCAAACATTGGTTGTGAAGTTGTCTTTGTCCGGTTTGCACCTTCAGATCCGCCATGGCACGCTCAACACTATACTCCCAATGCTTATGGTTTTCGCCTTTTATATTCCACACTTGTTAAACCACAGTAGACTAAATTTCAAAATTGGGTGATCGATTTTTGAGCCGTGAGTTCGCCAAAGGCTGAACGAAGGGGCTCGGTGGGGACTTTGGTTGTGGGGCGGTGGTGGGCCTCGCCAAGTGAAGAAAACTTCGACACGGGTGGGGGCGGGGTGGGGGGGGTGGGGTGGCGGAGGAACACAGTGGTGGGGGCGGTGGTTCCGCCACGTCTGCAAGCGGTGTTCTGTATGGGAAGAATCAGAGACAAGGAAGAAGAAGGGTTATGAGACGTAGGATCTTCATCCAACCGCCTTAAATGGTCGACTGACCGAAATGACAAAAGTCGTGCGACTTGCATGCAGACATGCCTTTATATTTAGTACCATCATCATACCGCTAGCAATCGCCTCTGAATCCATCAAGCTAAACAACATGCCACTCATAATTCCAAACTTGTTGCTCAAGTACGAATCTGATATGATGATGATATTACTAAAACAGATAACATTTAATTGGTCAACTAATGTTCCTACTTTACTTTCGAAAAAGCACGTGCACCACATATAGAGAGACAGCAGGGAGTTGCTTTCTTAATGCGCTCTGGTTCATCATGTGTGGGCACTGTGCAATGACCATTTTATTATCCAAAATCTGCTTGCTCTTCTTTAGCATGTTCCTCTTTCGTTCTTCTTTAATAAGTACTCTCTCCGTTCCTAAATACAAGTCTATGTATAGATTCCACCATGGACTACATATGGAGCAAAATGAGTGAATCTACACTCTAAAATGTATCTGGATACATCTGTATGTGATCCATAGTGGAAATCTCTACCAAGACTTATATTTTGGAATGGAGGGAGTATGATAGTAGTACAGTATGTTCCTTGTAGTGAAGATGAGTAGGGACATTTGCAGTGTAGAGGTCTATACGGTCGGTTGGTATGGACACTTTGAACTCTTCGGGCCTCTTTGATTCGTAGGATTTTGTAAACATGGGAATAGGATTTGTAGTGGCCTGCCCACTTGAATCCTATAAGAATAGCAAGGAAATGCGGGGAGCTGTGTCACCTTTGAGAGTTACACTGATATTAATAAAGCATCGCACCTTCAGCTTGAAGAGAGCTGGTATCCGAAGCCTTTCTAGCCGCATCGCAATATTAGCACATATATTCCAAAGAAGTTCCATTTTGCTGATTTTACTCGATGCTTACGGTTTTCCCGTTATATCTACACTATGATCTGTGTAGCTGCTTTGTGTCGCACTAGCAGCAGTCCACTCTTGAAGCTAAACACCGCAATGACTTACAAAATTGGCACCAAGGCATTGAGTGCCATTCTGGATGCAATGAAACTCATACGCTCCCCACCTGTTGATTCTTGTTCAGAATATGATACTAATGACTATTCTAACCTCGAGGAGTCAAAGGCAGATGGCCTGTCCTGTTCACCAATCAAGGTGCATGTTCTAATTTGGCAAGATTTTATTGATTGTGCGTATCTTGCATATGTCGTCTTGCATTTCTTCTACTTTGTTGCACCGCCATCTGCTTAGTTTACTCATCATATATGTCGAGATGCCATGCCCATCCATTATCAATACATATTCCATCTGTCATCATACCATGTTCTTCCACTCAAATGTTGTTCTTGTGCGTCAGACATCAAAAAGGAAGAGGGTGATTGCCGAACCTGAAGGAGCACTAGCAAAGTCCTTGAAAAACGTGGTTGTGCCGGAGAAATCAGACATCACCCCACTTATATATATTGGTTGTACAACTAGTGACACAAAACGTAGGACCGACTCCAGCAAACCGTACCCATACTTCACTGGCCACACCACTAGCCGCACCACACATGACCTGTACTCCAGCAAAAGGTATGCCGATTTCAGTTGCCATAGCACCAGCCATACCACAGAAAAATCCCACTCCAGCAAAAAGTACAACGAGTCCACCGGCCGAAGACCTATCCCAACTGCAGAGACGGCCAATTCCTGCAGATTGGAACCCCATTCCAGTTATTCCCGGTTTAAAAGACAATGCTTTCAATGTTGTTAGGGAGTACGTGCATATATTCCCATCATGGGAAGATTATAGTGAAGACAAACACCATTTTCACATCTTTCCGCCCCACTTACGTGTAAGTGCTATTATTCATGGTGATTATTTTCCTGTTTTCTGCTGATTGAACACATCAATGATTTACATTACATTGTTGTAAGTAGGCGAGGGTCAATCTGGATAGTCATGACGAGCAAAGCTTGCTTGCGCTTTTCAAGGAAGCATTGCAGTAGTATTGGTGTTACCTGAGGAAATCACACTTTGATGGCAAGTCTATAAACGAATTTCTGGTGAAGTCTCCTGTGCTAAATTTAGAAGACATTGAATGGAAAAACCTTGTTATGCACTGGTCTCGTTTCGAGGATGAGGTATTGTCTATGATATCGCATGAAAATTTGAACTTCTACTTTTCCCATGTGCCTTATGGATCTTTTTTGTAGGAAATCTGCTCGAAAAAGAATTCCGATTTGAAAAGAATGACAGGATATCGCAAATATGCTGCCCGCTGCTTTGCTCTTGTTAGTACATTGTCTGTATCAGACTGTACTTGCATACATGCCTAGTTCATTATGTGACGGCAAAGATGCATGATAGCTTGCTTATCAATTGTTCGCTCCAAATTATCTCGATCTGTATGAATGGTTACATTAGTGTAGAATATATCCAATGCCAATGAATTTTTTAGCTCTGCATTGTTCTTGTAAGTACCGCTATCATTTATCGCTGTACTTATATTGATGTAGTTGTTCATGTACCATCACTCGCAGCTTATTTTCCTTTGCCCTCCATTTTCTACACATAAGATCTATATTTACTCTTACCATAAGGTTGGATAACACCGATGGTACTGAAGAAGTTTAGCTTTGCATTGCTCTTAGATGTACCTTTTGCCTGTATCGATGTACTTACATTTATAGCTACTTGGTTATGTAGCATCACTCTTCATCTTATCTTAAATATTCTCCATTTTTTCTTATATTGTCACATCTATATTTACTCCTAATAAAATGTAGAATAAAGGCAATGCTTATGAAGAAGATTCTGTGGTAAACTTCTTGAATCCCCCCCCCATCAGCATGGACAAGGGCTTTATAGAGCCTGCCTTCACCAATAATGTAAGTTTGTCCTTCTCAAGCCTTCAAAATTTGTTGTGTATATTTGGTTAGGCATGACTGCAACAACTATTTATTTTTTGTGTTTGCATTAAATTGCATGTTTAAAGTTTATCATGTAGTTCATAAACAAAAGTTTGTCCTTCTCAATTTAAGTTTTTAGTTGTACAACCAAGTTCCTTCTTCATACCATGTAAATTAAACTATACAGAGCAAGTGATCTTCTTTTGCACTGCATGTATGCTTCGTTCTTGATCCGTAATCGGTGGTATGGTGAACCTACCCACTACAAAGCACAATGTCATATTCTGCATGAAGTCTTAACTATGAACAATGTCATATCATTCTACTATTATTTAAACCGTCTCTTTATTTGCCAACTGCGAAATGGGATAAATTGACAAAGACACTAACCATTGATACTTATGAGTTCTTGATGCAGAATCGAGTGGTGTCGTGAAGCTGCCAACTCCTTCACAATGTCATTTCCTGCCAAGTCTTGACCTGAACAATACCATATTGTGTTAGTGCAATTTTAAACTGTGGTCACTTTATTCACAAGAAGAAATGTGATGAATTGTCAGCACTGATACTTTTATGTGCAAAACCTGTAATATGTCTGCTTGTTTATCTTTCAGAGTGAGGAGGATATAAGTGTTAAACAAGTGCAGTCTCATCAGCTTGCTCAACTTCTTGCGCTTCTGACTCCCAAATAGGCTAACCTTTCTTGAACTCTATTGAAGTGTTGTCGGTTTTGTATATTATTTTGTCGGCGTGTTTAGTTGCAATTGGCGATCTTTGATGCCCCGTATGTAATCTGTTTGCTGCTTGTGCTTTATTATCATAGTGGCGAACTTTGATGCCCGATGGATGTAATATGCCATAATTTCTTTATTGTATAGTCTAGGTTTTTCTTATTCACGATGCTGCAGTTTTTTTACTGTATATATATCCTGTCTTCGCAGTAAACCGGCCAAACCGTAAAATTACGGTACATAATTGGGCCGTCATGTAATCACGATGTATGATCCGCATCACGGGCCCCGTCATCTTGGTCCGCTAGAAGGCCTAAATGTAAACTGGCCCAATAGTAGATTCAGGCCTTTAATAGGCCGAGTAAACCGCCGGCCCTCTTTTCGCAAGAAAACTCAATGGGCTTTTAGGAGGCTGAGAAGTAGGTTGGGCCTGGAACGTGCCGAACAGCTCACGGGCCGGCAGAAGCCCGAAATGGACCCCGGCCCATGATTGTGCCAATCAAATCACGGGCTTTAAACAGGCCAAAATTGTCTTGGTCCTTGTTTGGCCCAATCAGATTATCGGCTGTGAGCAGGCCGGATGCAAATCGGGCCGTAGTTAGGCCCAACTATATGACGGGCTTTTAATAGGCCGAAATTAATATAGGGCCAAAATGTTAAACGGGCCCTTAACATGCCGAAACTAATATCAAGCCGGATTACTAAATGGGCCTTTAGCAAGTGGGCCCAAAAGCATAGCGTCCAGTTGACGGGCTGAATCTGATATGGGCCATAATTTAGCCCAAAGCCTCTTAAAGGGCCGGACCTGATATGGGCCGTAATTTGGCCCAGAACGTGGTAGGCTTTTACCGGGCCAGATCTCATACAGGCCATTGTTAGGCCCGGAATGTGGTAGGCCTTTAATGGACCGGATCAAATATGGGCCGACATTTGGCCCAAAACATGGCAGCTAGTTAATGGGCCGACCACTAGGGTCCTCAAAATCTTGTGGGCCTACAGCTAGGCTGGCCCATTAATGTCGGTGAAATCTCGTGGGCCTTTAGCTGGACCGGCCCATTATGGTCCACAAAAATCTTGTGGGCCTTCACCTGGGCCAGCCCATAATGGCCCGCAAAAATCCTATGGGCCTTTACCTGGATCAGCCCATTATGGCCCGCAAAATCTTGTGGGCCTTTAGCTAGGCCAGCCCATTATGGTCCGCAAAATCTCGTGGGCCTTTAGCTTGGCCGGCCCATTATGGTCCGCAAAATCTTGCGGGCCTTTAGGTGGGTCGGCCCATTTAAACTTCATGGGCCACTTTTGGGCCGGTCCACGTGTCAACATATCATAGGCGCATCTCTCCCATTGGATGAGTGACACCTGTGCCAACGCGGAGCTGACACGTGTTTCCATCAGCCAATCAGAATTTTACATGTGGAAAATCCCCATTGGTCCGGGCTGTTAACAGGTTATCGGATCCAAAACCGGACCCGATAGCTTAACGACGTCCTGTTATGGTGGATGCCACGTGTCGATCACCCTTGACGAAAGCACTTCTGTGATGCGTGATTTATCGTCATGGAAGTGGACACTTCCATGACGATAGTTTTGGTCATGTCATGGAACACTTCTATGACAGCACAGGTATGACTATCTTGATTCTGTCATAAAATTGTCATGGATGTACATGCATGACAGAAAACCTGACCTACTGTGACAAACACGTATCATCACGGAAGTGTATTTTTTTGTAGTGGGGGCCTCGATAGGCACCATGAAGGGAGCACCTCGTGGAGAGGAGACTGCTCCAAACACGTCAAGCTAAGTTATCCTTACATAAAACAACGATGTTGCGACACAGCACCGGGACGATGAACATAGCATAATAACTGGGAAATCATAGTTTGTTGCACGCCCCTCCGGGGCCCCATACTAGTTTCTTTCTTAATACAGGAAGGAGAGGAAGAACAAGATAAAAGAGGCGCGTGCCCCTGTGGTGGACTGCGAAGGCGGGATCTTGGCGCTGACCTGAGCTCTGCCAGACCCCTCCTCACGCTTCACAGGGGCACGACGACGAGACGACCCGCTGCCACCTTCGAAGCGGGCGCGGCGGCTGGTCGTAACCACCGCTGCTAGAGCTGTCGCCAGGGGAAGAGCCGCCATAACTGGACGAGAGGTGGTCGACGCCAAGGGCGTGTTCGCCCACGTCCTAGTCACGACCATCGCCAAGGCCGAGCACCTCGTCGCCGTCGTTGACCTCGGGGCAGCATCCGGCGCGGCGACCATCTTCCCCAAACACCCTCACGTAGAGGGTCGCATCACCGGCGTACTTGAAGTGGAGGGTGCACCACCTTCACAAGGCTACGGGCAAACGCTCTGCCACCGCGAGCCAGGTTTATGTTGCCCGCGACGGAGACCTCAACCGCGACCCAGGAAGCTCTGGACCAGAGGTCGGCAGCTCGTCGACGAAAAAGCATGGGAGCTGAAGCCAGTTGCCAGCCGGGTCCTCCGACTAGACGACGAACTCCGTCAGCACCTCCGCCGAGTGGAAGCGCGGCCGGGGAGGTCGTGCGACCACAGCGCGTCTCCCTTCATCAATAGGGCTGCCGTGACTGGAGCGACCCCTGCCACACGAAGCAGCACCGCCGCGGCCACGGAGGGCCGCGGCGGGGGTCGCGGTGTGCTTGCGGGGATGGCCACGCCCATGCTTGCGCATCGGAGAGACGGGCCCTTCGCGAGGGGCCTTCCCCTTCTCCGCGGCGGAGAACCTCTTCGACGACACCATTGGTGTCACTGCAAACGGAGAGAAGCGAGCGGAATGTGAAGAGATGGGCGACGGGGGCTCTGCCCCCCTCCCCATTTGTAGCAGGAGAAGGCCAACCAGCGCCCCCCATCATCACAGGTAATGATGGTTTTTCCTTGCATGCCGCAGGGACTTGTCAAGTCGGGCAGTTGCCGAGGTAGCGTGGGGAAGCGGAGACGCCCACGTCCAATCAACCGCCACGTATCGACCAAGGCCGCATGCTATTGGGGCCTGCGATGCTCCACACTTGCCCTTTGGCTTCGCCTCAAAGCCAAGCCCGAGCGCGCCTTGGGCCCGGGGGCTACTGTCGGTGTTCTGGGAACGGGGGTCCCCAGACTTGCACTGTGGCTCCACGGGCGTGGTTCTCGCGAAAGGGCCCGTATGACCCATCTTCACCAACAAGCTTTCAAGACCCTTGCGAGGGTCCAAGCCTCGCGAGGCGGACAACACAAGACCTCCTCGGGAGCAGCCTCACCAGGCTGGCTCGCGAGGGGCGGAGAGATCAAGGCAAGGTAAACCTCGCAAGGTTTTGGTGACATGAGCCATGACGATGGAGACCAGGCGGGCGCCAGCACATGCAGTGTCCTTGTTTCCTCTTTGGTGCTAAGGAGGCAAGCGCGGGCGAGGAGTACTGAGGCGTAAGGAAAAGGTTTCCATATCGGTGCAACGGGACCAAGACCAGCAGGACGGCAGGACGGAGGTCACCCTGGAGCCCAAGGCGGCGTCACCACCAGAGCCTTTGGCAGGCGAAGACTACTTTTTCAGGATAAGCTATACTAGTTGTCCCCTTTCAAATTGGCCGTTGTGGGATCCCTTCCTGCTCGATATTTGGGAAGAGGACCGGGGCCTCTATAAATATGACTAGTCACCACAGTAGGAGGGGACAGAAGAGAGCTATCCCCACACACCCTCAAGTTTACCAAGCACAAGAGCACCTCTCCTTAGGAGGTTGTTCTTCCCATTGTGCTGTTCATCCTCAGCCCAAGAGGCAATCCACCACCACCACACTGGAGTAGGGTATTACACCACAACGGTGGCCTGAACCGGTATAAATCTTGTGTCCCTTTTGTTGCAAGTTCGTCGAGCTAGCCTAGAGATCGTGAAGCGTGTGAGGGCGTAACTTGTGAGGGAGAGTGTCGGCGTTCTGGGAACGGGGGTACACAGACTTGCCTGCCTGCAGCCTGTGGCATGGCTCAAGGGGTGGCCCAGTACGGCCCATCTTCATCAGCAAAAGCTCAAGACCCTCGCGAGGGGCCAAGCCTCACGGGGCGGACGACAGGAAGCTTCCTCGGGCACGGCCTCGCCAGTCGGCTCATGAGGAGAGGCGGAGAGATCAAGGCGGGTATCTCACGAGGTGCCCATGACGCAAGCTTTCATGACGACCAAGGGTGCCAGGCGCCAGTCTGCCAAGAAGGATGTCCTCATTTCCCCTTTGGTGCAAAGGAGGCAAGCGCAGGCGAGAGCATCAAGCAAAGGCACCCGTTTTGGTGCAACAAGATCAAGACCGTCGCAACGGCAGGAAGGAGGTCATCATGGAGCCCAAGCCGGCCACCACTGTGAGCCTTTGACAGGTGCAAGGACCAACTTTAGTCGATAAGTGTACTAGATGTTCCCCTTCAAAATGGCCAATTGTTGGCGCCTTCCCGCCAATATTTGGGAAGAGGCCCAGGGCCTGCCTATAAGTAGAGCTAGCCACCACAAGAGAGAGGAGGATCCTGACATCTCACCTCATCTTAGCTTGATCCAATCCAATCAAGAGCCTAGCCACAAGAACGCCTCACCTCGCGAGGTCGTTCTTCCTTGTATTGTTCATCATCGCCCCAAGAGGCAATCCACCACATCACACACTGGAGTAGGGTGTTACACCACAATGGTGGCCCGAACCAGTATAAACCTTGTGTCTCTTGTGTTATTCCTTTGGTAGATTAGATCCTAGCGAGGTGACGAGTTGCAGGTAGGTAGGGGGTGAGTTCTCCACGTGCACCCCAGAGTTCGAACCTAGAGGGTCTGCTGGAACCCGAATCCGACATTTGGCGTGCCATGTAGTGGTGCGCCGGAATCCGCCTTCTGACGCTTCGTGCCCCGTCGCATCGTCATCATCATGTCCGACGGCTCGGCAGTAACCTCGATCCTGGGCGGCTGGCCCGCCCATCGCAGTAACCACTCGGCCGGGCGACCCCATGCCCTGTGCAGCTCGCGTCCGTAGGGCGGCTGCGGTCATGGGCGACGCGAGCAACGACAGCTCACGCCTCACGCCACGGCAGCGCGGGCGGCGTAGGGCTCTTCCAACCACGCCGCGGCCACGATGTTGTACACCCGACGGGAGCAGGCGAACTCAAGGGCCGCGCTCACGGTGGCCCGAGAGCTACTGCAATGCAGGCTGCTGGACGGCGGTCGCGACGTCTTTGCCGGAGCAGGTGGCGAGTTTGAAGCTTCGCTGCATCGAGGGGCTCACCCTTCGCACTCCAACTCCCACCTCAGATCCAGGGTGGCCCATGCGAGGCCCCACAGACGCCCGTGCAGCTCCAAGCGGACTCAAGGCCACCCTAACGCCACCAAAGTTGCCAAGACGGGCGAGCAGCGACGCTGCCTCCGCCCCCGGCCAGCGAAGAACGACTCACCACGACCCACGGCCCAGTGGGCCACCGCGCTACCACCCCCGGGTGGTCGTCTCAAGCAGGACTGCGTGGCACACGGGGCACTATGGTGCAGCATTCGGGATGGCGGCCCCAGAAGAGTACGTGCCCCACATGATGGATCAAGGGCACGCACAGGAGGACGAACATGGCTCGCTCCTCGGCCCAAGCTGGGGGGACGAGGCACCGGCCGAGCTCTTCCAGGAGCCCCGGGAAAGCCCCGTCGGCCGCGCTAGAAGCAACGATTATCGGGTATCGCTAATTCCTCAGGAGCAGGCATACGCTAACCATGGATCGCAGGAGGTACAGGTCGCCAAAGCGGACGGCTGCCCCACTCCCGCAGTTTCCTACCCCTCAGGAGGAGGGCGCCGGGGGCTGCAGGAGAGGGGCCGAGATCCGGCATCACCACTGGCCTGGAGCAAGGCGTCCTCAGAAGTAGGCCCTCTGCCGGGAGGTGCCTCAGGCCTACCTGGCAGAGGACCCGTGGTCATCGGGGAACTGGCGACCGGCTCTACCCCATCGGGCGCGCCCCTGGTTTCCGGTCATCGTCAAGTGGCACTATAGTGTGGCGCAAGGCGGGGCCCTCGTCTAGCGATATGAAGCAAGGCCGTACTGTGAAGAAGGCCCAGTGCTCGTGAAGCTCACGCCTTTGTGACACTCTCACGTAATAATGAGTGGGGCCAGACACGCCCGAGTCTCGTGAGCACCGCCCTCAAGCCTCGGGGCTCCCTCCCACGCCTTGAGTGTGACACTTAGCTCGCTGGTGAGAAGACGTCCAAGACTAGACTAGGTGCCGGACGCGGTTTTTTCTGCTTTTCTTGCTTTTTCCCTTGGCTGTCGCTTTCTCCCCCCCCCCCCCTTTGGACTTAACTTGGATTCGAGCTTGCGATTTGCGTGTGTTCGGGGAAGGGGTGTTTAGTCTCGTTCGAGCAATCTCTCGCTCGGTTACCACTCGCCTTTCGGTGCCTCCCCTCATGAGCCCCTCATGAGCCGGGCCAGGCCTAGCATGCGCCTGAGCCAGGACCACTCATCACGCGCCTCTCTCGGGAGGTTCTCGTCACAAGTTAAATGGGCTCGTTCAGGGAGCACACGGAATGCCACAGCCCTTCGCAGGCTATCTCGAGGCCCACGCGGGTCGAAGGTAAACAAGTCAGCCAGCTCGTCGCAAGGCCAGCCACTTGGCGCAGGCGTACTGGTGATATCGCGTCTACTAATATGCTAACTGCAAGTTTTTACACGAGGGGCTCCCCCTCCCAAAATTCTCTCACAACCTTTAGGGCCAGGCCCGAACTCTACTTGCGCAGGATAAAAAGCAGAGGCAGCACGCAGTCAATCGGATAAATCCCCCAGTGCGTCCTCGAGATCACCTCCTGAATCGCTACCGCATCGCTAGCCTCGCCATCGCCCTCCGCCGCCATCATCGCCGCTCAGGACCGTTCACCACGCCGCCTTCATCACGCCATGACCACTCCGATTGCCGTCGTGAGCGAAGGCCCCGACGAGGGCATCCACGTTGTCTTCCACCCAATGCGCCAGTGTCGCCCGGACGGCTCGGTGCTAAGGGCGATGGCGGCATCAAAATCAAAGTTGGGGTCCATGTCCGAAGATGGCTGAAAACGCGAGAAAGGCACGCCAGCCAGGCGCCGCTCCTCTCCTCCACCAACCTCGCTGGCTCGCCGACCGCACCTCCAACAAGGCCACCACATCGATGAAGAACCTGAAGGTTGCCAAAGCATAGTTAATCGCATGAGGCTCGCCAACGGCCGCCGCAGATGTTGCCCAAGGCCGTGTTATTTTTTCCTCGAGCATGCGGAGCATAGGGCCATGCTCGTGCTCCAGATCTGAGCTGGCGCGCCTCGTCCCTCGTTCCACTGCACAGCCTCGGTAGCCCACTCCACCGACGCGAAGAAGCGCCTCGGCGGGAGGAAGTCGGCTCCTCCGCGCGCCACGCCAAGGGCAGCCCGGGAAGCGCCGCCCACTGCCGTCATTCGGGCTTGGCCCTTTCGTGGCGGCAGTCCCGCCTGCCGGCTTCGGCCCTGATCAACCCCAGCCTCTCCTCGAACTCGCGCTCAAGGTTCAAGCGGGTCGTCGCCACCCGGCGTTCAACCTCTTCCAGGACTCGGGCCTCCCGCGCAGCGACATCATCCTCCGCCAGCATCACCAAGCGCTCCCTCGTCTCCAGACGCTCAAGATCGCGGGCGCCTTTCAGCGGCTTCGGCGTGCCTCCTCGGCCTCCGGAGCTCCGCCTGGTCGACTGAAGCCCCCTTCATCGACGCAAGGGCCGTCTCACACAGCTCCACTTGCTGCTCCAGGGAATTGCTCCAGGCCTGGAGCTCCCGCGCCCTCTCCTCCGCCGCCTCATGCCGGCGGTTAGCCTCCCGGGCCTCCTCGACGGCCCGGGAACGGGCCTCCCGTGAAGCCGCCAGCGACGCCTTGGCTTTCTCCTTTTCAAGGTCACGCTGGTGGCGCACGAGGGCAACGTCCACCTTCACTGCGCCTTCTTGACTAGGCGCAGGCCCTCGCCTTCAAGGCGTGCGTCTTCGCTGCCAAGCTTCACGCCAAGCTGGTTCACCGCTTGACCGCCTCTCGAGAAACCTTAGCGGCGGGCACGACGCTCAAGGCGTGCTTTCGAGCACGTCTTCTGCGCCATCATCCGCCCCAAGTAGGCGCGGGGGGCCACGAATCAGCACTCCCCCTCTGGGCAGGGGGCTGGGGGCTGGCGTCCTCGGGATGGCCGAGCACGCCCCGCCAGAAGCCCGGCCTAGAGCTGGCTTGTCCCCAAACGAAGAACGAAGGGCCGACCTCAGCCAATCGCCATCCACGACCAGACGAGGAGCCCAAGGTAGGCTGGCTATGCCCCGAGAAGGCTCGCGAAGGAGGGCCGCGAGGTGCGCAGAGCCACGATGCGCCACAGGATGGCTCACCTCTCCGACCGGCCTCACCACAAGGGCTCTGCTTGAGCTCGGAGCGTTCGAAGACGATGGAGAGGGTGAAGCCTGGGGGGATGGCTCCTCAGCCATCTCCGTGAGCTCGACAGGAAGGGCCCTGCAGAGCAAGGATCAGCCGAAGCAACGGGAAAAATAAGGAACTACGAAAGGGGAAGGCTTACTCATCAATGGTGAAATACTTCCTATGCTTCAAAGAAAGGCAAGGGTAATCACACCCAAGGCCTCCCTTCTCTTCTCCGAGAGCCTCAAGTCCATGCGAAGCGCCCGTGAGTTCACAGGGTCACCACGGCGAGGAAGAAGCACCAAGGTGATCCGCGTCGGGCGTCGTCTGGCCTTGCCGCCGGCCATCGCCTCACCAAGAAGGGTAGCCGAGGCCTCGGGGCCTCGGCTGGAGCCGGGGTCCGGGCTCAACGCCTTGGGCCAGAAGCGGGGCCTCAGGAGCTGCCACCTCAGGAGTGCTGCTTGGCGTCGTCATCCCGGCGGAGGCCCCCTCGGCCTCCCGGTGGCCCATGCCTCCCTGCTCCACCACTCGAGGAAGGACCGTCGTGGGCGCATCGAAGGGCGCCACCACTACTGGGTTTCTCGCGAGGCCCCATGAGGGCTCAAGGGCGCAGCCCCCATTCGTCAAGCCGCATCCGCTTCACAAAGTCACCTCGCCGAAAGCAAAGGTACAAAGAAAGCACACCCTTGCCGGATGCTGCCGGGGGAAGGATCCCCAGTCAGGACCGTGAGAACGTTCCTCAATGCTTCAGGCGTCAGGTCCTCCTCCTGGAGCCTCATGCAGTCCTCACGCCCGCTGAATGCCCACTACCGGCGGGAGTGATGCTGGAGAGGGGCAATGCAGCATAGGAGGAACTCATTCACCACCTTGGGCGCCGTCACACCGAGCGCCCTGGCACGTCTGTGAAGCGATGCTGCGACGAAGACGAAGTCGGGGCTCGTGGAGCTGCCTCTCGCCCCACCTGAATTGGGGACAGCGGCGATGTTGGCTCAAAGGTGGGGCTGGGCACCCCGACATCCATGTACAGCCACCGCGGAACCCAGACGCTGGTGGAGGAAGGCTGAAATCAATCCTGAAGCCATCAAGCTTCGACGCAGTAATGAAGCTCACGCACCCGAGCATTGGGTGGGGTCGATGAGGCGCAAAGAGAAGAAGTGACGCAGCAAGGCAACTCAAGGAGGGATGCCCATCATTGCCTCACGCATAAAGGCGAAACGGCAAGAAGAGTAATGGATTCGGGACCCAAAAGCATCATATGGATCGGTAATGGGAAAGCACAGTTGAAGAAATTGGAAAGGGGGAAACAGTCCGCCTACGTATGCGTCAAGCACGGACCTCGGTGACTATTACATCAATGGAAAAGTGAGACGCGGCCAGATCGTCGTCCTCCCGCACTTCGTTGAAGATAGTGGCGAGGGCGAGTCGACCTCGCCCAAGCCTTCTTTGCTGAGTATGATCGACCGATCGACAGCAGGAGCTGCCGCCGACGGGCGAAGCGGGCGGAGGCACAGGCTTCTTCCCTTTCCCCTTCTTCGTCAGAGCCATGGCGACAAAAAAGGGGGAGGATTCGAGATTGGATTGGAAGCGGAGACTGGAGCTCGAGAGGAGGAAGAGCAGGAGACGGTCGAGCGGCGAAAAGAGGGATGACTATGTGCAACCATGGGTCCGCCTAGCTGGGCGCAAAATAAGGAGGCATGGGGGAACAGGGACGCCCACGTCCAATCAACCGCCATGCGGCGCCCGAGGCCGCAGGTTGTTAGGGCCCGCGGCGCTTCGCACTTGCCCTTCGCTTCTCTGCTAAACCAAGTCCAGGCGCGCCTCGGGCCCGGGGGCTCTTGCCGGCGCTTCCGGGAACGGGGTACCAGACTTGCTGCTCACTGCGGCTGCGGCGTGGTTTCAAGGGGTGGCCCAAGACGCCCATCTTCATCAAGACAAGCTCAATACCCTCGCGAGGGGCCAAGCCTCTGGGCGGACGACAAAGAAGCTTCCTCGGCACGGCCTCGCCAGTTGGCTCGCGAGGAGGCGGAGAGATTAAGGGGTACCTCACGAGGTGCCCACGACGCAAGCCATGACGACCAAGGGTGCCAAAGGGCGCCAGCCACAAGAAGGTCCTCTCATTTCCCTTTGGTGCAAAGGAGGCAAGCGCAAGCGAGAGCATCAAGCAAAGGCACCCGCTTCGGTGCAACAAGACCAAGACCGTCAGAACGGCAGGAAGGAGGTCATCGTGGAGCCCAAGCCAAGGCGTCACCACCAGAGCCTTTGACAAAGCGAGGACCAACTTTAGTCGATAAGTGTACTAGATGTTCCCCTTCAAAATGGCCAATTGTTGGCGCCTTCCCGCTCAATATTTGGGAAGAGGCCCAGGCCCCGCCTATAAGTAGAGCTAGCCACCACAGTAGAGAGGAGGATCCGGACATCTCACCTCATCTTAGCTTGATCCAATCCAATCAAGAGCCTAGCCACAAGAACGCCTCACCCTCGCGAGGCTGTTCTTCCTTGTATTGTTCATCATCAGCCCAAGAGGCAATCCACCACATCACACACTGGAGTAGGGTGTTACACCACAATGGTGGCCCGAACCAGTATAAACCTTGTGTCTCTTGTGTTGTTCCTTTGGTAGTTTAGATCCTAGCGAGGCGACGAGGTGCAGGTAGGTAGGGGGTGAGATCTCCGCGTGCACCCCAGAGTTCGAACCTAGAGGGTCTGCCGGAACCCGAAATCCGACAGAGAGATCTTCGCGCGCACCCCAGAGTTCGAACCTTAAGGGTTTTGTCGGAACCCGAGATCCAACAACCACAATCGCCCCTTGGCGGAGGGGGTCAACCCCACCACCCATCAAAGACGCGAGGCTGTGTGTGACTGTGTCCTCCATGCCCAGCGTGACCGATCGCGCGCGCACGGGGACGATTGCAGTTCCCTAATGGGGGCCTCGGGTGAGCCGCTTCCCCACTTCTGTGATGTTCTCCGTCGAGATCGGCGCCGAGCTGGCGAGGGCAGGGCCGACGTTCGCCATGCCTGCACTCTCTAGCGCCTGAGGCAGTCGCAGGCTAGCAGCTTCCATCAGAGGAGCGCCGTGTTCCTAGGGTTCGGTTCCCCAAGCAAGAGGGACGGGCGGGGAACCGCCTAGCTTCCAGCCCCCGGCGGACGCGGCCAAGCCTACTTGTGCCTCGTCTTTAGGCAAGGGCGCGAGGCTTGGCCCCGGGCAGGCTCTGGCGCTCGCGAGTGGCTGGGCGATTGTCAGGCATGACCTCCTTCAGGATGCGAAGCGCGGGGTGGGACGTCTCGAGGTGGAGCTCCATGACGTCGACGTGCGCCTTGAGGATGAGCACCAACACTTGGCGCGCGGGTGGCATCGACTTAAGGTCGCCGTGAAGCTTAGCCAGCGGCAGCACGAGTCCTCCCGCTCAAAGGAAGAGGGGCTTACTACCGCAGCAAAGGAGGCTCGCTAGCATGCTCTCGAGGAGGTCGAAGCCATAGACCAGCGATGTGAAGCGGCGTAGGCCCGAGAACGCGAGCTGTTGACTACGAACGCCATTTTGGAGCAGCAGATACAAGCACGTAGAGCTGCCCTCTCTGTCACCGAGGAGGGGCTGTTGACGCATGAGGCAAGTCTCAGGGCTCTTGAGGAGGATTTGGCGCTGGCGTCGTTCGAGCAGAGCGTGGAGTACGAGCGCCTGGAGGTGCTGGAGCGCCAGTTGACGGCTGCTGAGCTTTCCTTGGCCCGACGCGAGGAGGAAGCCGAGGCCTCCCTAGCCTCTCGGGAAGCGAGGATCAAGGCAGATGCCAATGAGAGGTTCGCGAGCACTCACCAAGCGCTCATCGAAGACCATCGCAAGAAGTTAGGGCTTCAGGAGACCCATTTCCACGCCAGGCGCGGAGAGCTAAAGGGCGAGATTAAGGCCCTTAAGTAGAAGCTGGCCGAAGCGGCAAAAAGCCGCACTGGATGCCCGAGCTATCATCGAGGCCGATCTGGCAACACTTGACGAGCAGGTGGTGGGCGTCAACTCCCTCGTGGAACGGGCGGCGGATGAGGCGAACTAGGCTCGGGGGCTGCAGCACACGCGCTCTAAGATGTTCCAAGACCTCGAGCGGCGAGCTCGCCGCGCTTTGGACTCCATCTGCAAGGGGAACGTCTCCAGCCCGCTCGTGCCCGACAATGCCGGTTACCTTGCTTTCTTCACTAGAGTCGTGGAGCGGCTCAAAGAGGGCGCAGAGAAGGTGGGCGAACTCGTCGAGGTGGGGAGTCGCGACCTTCTTGTCCAGGTGTTGACGAGTGTCTTCAGCCGCCTCTTCCGATCTGACCCCGACTTCGACTTCGATGTTGTGATAGCCCCCGTCCCTATAGTGATCCGCGACGCCCTCAGTGAGTGGGTGGAAGATCATGTGGACGCGCTAAGCGCGCAGTTCACTCCCAACGACTGTGAAGGTCAGCGCATGGCTGAGAGACTTGGGGATGATGACAACGACGGTGGTAGCGATGGTGACGACGACAATGGTGGAGACGCGTCTTCTTAGGCCACTGAGGGAGTCCTGGATTAAGGGGTCCTCGGGCCGCCGACCCATTGCCTATGGGGCGGACTGATGAGCTACTATGGAGCCAAGCTAGAGCGTGGACCCGTGGCCGGGTAGAAGATCTTCGGAGCTATGGTGTGCCCTCCAAGACAAGATTAGGCATGATCTTTCCTTCATTGTAATAGACCGTATCTAACCCTAACCCTACCAGTGTCTACATAAACTGAAGGGTTTTAGTCTTTAGGGCTAGAGCAACATCCAACACCCCGTCAACCTAGGGTGTAGCTTGTCTGATCTCGAGGTAGATCGACTCTATAACCATACCATACACATCAAATACAATCATGTAGGACATAGTGTTTTACCTCTCAGAGAGGGCCTGAACCTGGGTAAACACCGTGTTCTTTGTCCCTTGGTCCCCATTGATCCTGGATCCACAACTCGGGACCCCCTAACAGAGATTCGCTAGTTTTGACACCGACATCAGTGCTTTCATTGAGAGTTCCGCTGCGGATCGCCGAAGGATCGATGGCCCACTATTCATTGAAAACCCCACCTGCGCCAGGGACATCTTCGTCCCTGGCTAGATCTTTACGTTCGGCAGCGTCACTTTACGCGCCGACCTCACCAGTCCTTTGGACCAGGTTGAGAACCTCACCCCCGATCGTGGAGCCGGCCACCAGAAATTAGAGCCCAGCGCTGGCCCTCGGAAAAGCCCTGCTCCCGAAGAACCCGCTGAGCCCGAGCCCTTGACCTCGGATTCCGTGAATACAAAGGGAGCCGACGCCATCCAGGATCTGGCCTTAAAACCAGATCCCATTGAAGCACCCGAAGAACGTCCCGCCTAATATCCACGAGGCATGGCCCCGACGAGAATCTCTTCGATAAACAACCTGTTGGATCGATTCCTCGCTATGGGAATCTCTGTCAGCAGCTACGGCCTACAACCAGATTGGGCTTAAACCTGACAACAGAGAGATCCACATCCCGCCGATCACTCACCTCATCGCTACCATCGAAGAAAGGGCAGAGGGATCACGGTCTCTGAAGTTGAAGATAGTATATACCTGGGTCTCTAGCCTAGAGAAGGAAACCTATCAAGAGAAGAGTTTGGACTCAGCCTGTGATACGGGATCCGACCTTGAGTCGGCCCAACCATATACAGGCATATGCCCGAACACTAAGCAATCAGATCCGGACATAGCCAAGGTGCGGTTCGCCACTGCGGACGCTCCGGACTCACAGCAGACGGGAATGCTCAAAATTCTCCCACTCACTAATGTCTACTACGCAACTTTATTCTTGTAGACTTGTGTTGCGCCTCCAAGCGCAGAGTTTTGTTGGATAGTAGCAATTTTCCCTCAAGTGGATGACCTAAGGTTTACCAATACATGGGAGGCATAGGATGAAGATGGTCTCTCTCAAACAACCCTGCAACCAAATAACAAAGAGTCTCTCACTACTGGAATCCACTTCTTTGCCGTCAGCTAGCTAGCGGCAAAGAGCTTCTTTGCCTTCAGTTTCTCCAAAGCAGAGGCAAAGAAATAGCTGATGGCACAGGTTATTTTGCCATTAGTCAAGATTTTGTCCGTCCACCGGTTGACAAACAATTCTTTTTGCCGTCCGCTTAGGCCGACGGCAAGAAGAGGGTAGGGGCCCACCCGGCACGGCGTTGAATCGCTAACCTCCCCGCCGGCTGTGTGCTCTCTCTCTTCACCCACTAGCCCGCCGTCACGCCTTCGCCCTCGTGCCTGCCGCCGCTTTCCCCGCCGCCCTCGCCGCTTGCCGCCGCCTTCTCCGGCCCTCGCCCCTTCCGCCTGCCGCCGTCTGTCACCGCCTTCCCACCTGCCGCCACCTCCCGCTGCCCTCTGCCGCACTGCAGTTCGCTTGCCGCCGCCTCCCCGCTGTCTCCGCCACCTCGCTGCCGGTCGCCGCCCCTCCCCGCCTGTCGCCGCCTCCCGCCCCTACCGCCTGCCATCATTGTTGCCGCCCCCCTCCCGCCATCGCCGCCATCGTCCCACCCCCGCCGCCCCTCCCTCAAGCCGGCCAACCTCTTCCACCTCCCACGGTGAGCCCCTCTTCCACTTCCACACTTCTTTTTTTTCTGCTTTTAGATATTAGATATAGTTATAGATAATAAATAGTTTTAGATAGTTTACATATTAGAAAAGACGAAGGGAAAAAAGGAAGAAGAAAAAAGGGAAAGGAAGAAGAAAGGGGAAAGGAAGAAGAAGATGGAAAGGGAAAGGAAGAAGAAGAAGAGGAGGAGGAGGAGAAGAAGAAGAAGGAAGAAGAAGAAGAAGAAGAAGAAGAAGAAGAAGAAGAAGAAGAAGAAGAAGAAGAAGAAGAAGAAGAA